>CACRXK020001946.1:0-29042 GCA_902702795.2 Paramuricea clavata | reverse complement strand
TTTTTTTCCCCCCCCCCCCCCCCCCCCATCACTTTTCTAATGGTCCGTCCCTTATGTAAACATACAATATTTTTGTTGCATGTGATTAAACTCAAACTACACCTTAAGTAGCACGACTTTAATAGAGTTTGTTTAGGATGTTAATAATATAGTAGGCTACGACTAATTAATAGAGTCTGTTTAGAGTAGGACTTTATTAATAGAGTTTGTTTAGGATGTTAATAATATAGCCATGTTATACGACTTTAATAGAGTTTGTTTGTATTTTCCATTTATGCAGTCTAGTCATTTCAATACTATTCATCTCTATAAGGCCCGTTTTATACGCCGAATTTCGGTCGCGTCGAATGCAATTCAAACAATAGATAATGAAGCTTAACGAGTTTTATCATCAGTCTCATTATCTATTGTCTTAATTGCATTTGACGCGACCAAAATTCGACGTATACACCCTTTTCATAAATGGCTGCCTATTAAAAATTATTTTATGTGCATATAAATTGGCCCAACTAGCCTCGTACTCATGTTAAGATTTCAAAGGAATTTCTACCCAGAAACGAGGCTAGTTGGGCCAATTTATATACACATAAAAGAATTTTTAATCGGCAGCCATTTATGAAATGGGTGTATAAAACAGGCCTAAATCTCTCGCTACTCCTCTAGCCAGGCAACAAGAGCTGGTGTTCATATATCAACCCAAAATAGGGAAGATATCACTGATTTAAAATTTCTTGGGCTTGGACCAAAAACAAACCAACTTCTCTGCCAAGATATTGAAAGACATTTAAGACACCTCAGGGTGTAACTCGCGGGTATGCTTTAACACGTCGTCAATTGTTTGTAAAATTCTTCACATACGACTGAGAAATTAGAATGGTGTTCTTTGTGCTTTAATGAAAAGGGTTTATATATTGGTTAACAATAATACCCTTAATATATAGCTAATAGGTAAATAGCTGCGTCATTGAAATGTTTGAAATTCTGGCAAAAGTTCCGTTTGTAAACGTACCCATAGTTTCTGAATATTTAAAAGAGTTTCTCAGCCGGTGACGGAAACCCGATAATAACATCCATTATCATGACATGTTTGCCCAGTTTTCCAATCAACCCATGCAAGTTTCAAAAAGCTTGCCATGCCTTCAATAAAGTCACTTAATGTAGCTAATTAGTATCGTTTTGAATCGCTTGTATTGTACTATATATATATATATATATATATATATATATATATATATATATATATATATATATATATATATATATATATATATTAAGATGAAAATGTTCTAGAGTGTGTATTATATAATTTCCATACCCAGCGCAAGCAGAAAGATGTTGTCTGCCGCGGTTGGGTCTTGAACCCGCGACCTTCGAATTACTAGACCGATCGACGCTCTGCCAACTGAGCTACACGGTCAGACGGTTTTAAGACTGGAAATTATGAAATATATACTGCCGCGGCTGGGTCTTGAACCCGCGACCTTCGAATTACTAGATCGACGCTCTGCCTCAGTGGCAAACATGATACCAGACCGCTGGGAAAAAAGTGCCGTCCTGTAATAGTAAAGCCCCTTAACGGCTAGCTTTATGCATGCAACCGTGACATCTGTGTTGACAAAAATGTCACTCTTTGTAATAACATATCATCTCCTTCGGTGACCCTCGCCACACTCATGCAGTCCAGTCTATACGTTCCTGCAAGCAAGCAATTTTACTAAAAGTTTTTAATAAATCTAATCTGTCAACTCAATATTTTTAATTATCTTCTTTGTCAGTACAGCATTTCAAGGGAACTGACAGTGACAGGCTTTGATATTGACCTCAGTGCCAAGAAGTGAATAAGTAATTATAATAGTTTGGCATGTAGCCTATAGTAGGCCTATTTTCTAAATTGACATGCATGTTCAGGAAAAAGAGCTATAACTGATTATAAAGTACTAATAAGGGAACTGGTTTAGTTGTACTTGAGAATCAAACCTTTTCAGTTCACTTTATGAATTTATGAGTAAATGGGCTGACTTCCACTTACAACGCATGCATAAACGTCAGTGATCAAACTTTGCTTTGTCACATAAGTTTACATGCATTATTACATATTAACAGGTAAAACCCTTCCGTTCTTTTGCTTCACTCTCACAGGAATACTGTAGTTAAAAAAATGGACGGGAAACAGCTGACGCCAGCAGACGTGACCTCAGTATTTGAATTTCGTCATGTCAAGAATAAAACGAATATTATTCAATAGTAAAGTTTACCGCGTTTTATTCTTCGGATCCATTTTCTTACATTTTTCACTTATTGGGATTAAAAATGGTTTCATTGTGTTTTAAACCTGCCTGTGTCATGGCAAAGTATTCGTGTAAATGTAGTTCGTCTTTGACTTTGTTTCAGTTCGGTTTTTTGTTCGTATAATCACGCAAGCCATCTATTAATTGGCGTCGCAAAAACTACTGTTGAGTGTTTAATTGAAATTTGTGACGCGTTCGCGTATAATGCTTGATATATTCCGGCCCTAAAAATGAGCAACAATATTTCGATATTCCATCGTATATCGTGGCATGGTTGTACTCTTATATTCTCTTATATACCTTTCTTGACTAAAAATAAGTAAAACACTCAGCGGCTGGTTTATTGGTAAACGTGGAATTATATTGGATTTAGTGATGTTATAATTTTTTGGAATAGTTTAAACAAGGTTGAGAGTTGAGACGCCATCTGCACGCTGAAAAAATCCTATCCAGTGTTTTTAGTTATGATATATATAAAGTTTATATAGTGTTTCAAACAAGCTTAGTTATTGCATGGCAAATCATGAGCTATCATGTCAACCACTGATGTCATGCATGTGCAGTGGTTTTAAACCTGTTGAAACCGACTCCTAATTAGTATTCTTTATATAAAGAATAGGCTACTTGAAGCAGTATCTATTGTAGTCGTGTCCTTATTAGTATTCTTTATATAAAGAATACTAATAGGAAGTATATCTATTGAATTTGTAGTCGTGTTTGACAGTTTGAAGCCGTTTAATAAGCTCGCAGGTCGTGTTTTGTTAGTGAGTTTAAGATACCCGGTTTCACGGCGGTGTACGAGTACGATTAATGTCATCTTTGTTTACTACTGTAGGTTTTACTGATGTCTGTAACTCAATCATACTTTTTCTGTTTTCTTGCAATAGACAATGATATAATGCGAAAATTGTGCACCTTAATTACGAGTGAAGGTACAGGCATGAACGAAAATATTGCTAACCAAAATCATGCTACCCGTATACCTGTACACCAAAACCGGGGTATCTTAAACACACTATTAGGTTAGTCACTCGCGCTGCGCGCTCGTGGCTTAATTTAAACCTAATAAAACACTCCTGCTCGTTTATTAAACAGTACATAATATCTACCAGTTAATTTCCCCGAGCAACAATATTTAAATATTCCATCTTGAACTGGAGTGGCATGTACAACCATGATATTATTCTTACGTTTCTTGACAGACTAAAATGTTCAGCGGCTGTGTTATTGCTAAACGTGGAATTATTTCGGGTTAAGTGATGTCATATTTTTACCCGCAAGGTTAAGACGCTATCAGCAAGCTTAAAACCGATCATGGATGATCATACATTTCCTATCCAGTGCTTTATGACCCATGCATAGTTGATGGTTATATATATATAACTACGCGCAAGAGTATAAGGACATCGAAGCGTCAAGTTTTACGCTTACAGTCACGCTATATGTTATGCCTATATGTTGCGGCATCATAAGTTTGAGTGATCTCAGAGCTATTTGTATCTACTCTGCGAAACGACGTTATATGTTCCGACATAATTCAGTCAACAATTTTTTCTAATACAAATTTTAACTGGTAAAATTCTTTAAAGGTTGTAAAACAGCTTCAAATACTCATTAATGATAATTCATAAGCCTATTGGCAAATCATGTCAACTATAATATGTCACGTGAATAGAGTACACCTGATAAAACTCATCTTCATTAGTATTCTTTAATCTTTATATATGTTTTATCACATATATCGAAAAAGTACGTGCTGCGCACTCGCATTTTAAATATGATAAAACCTGCTATGCGTATTTTAAATAGTACTTAAATTTACTCCTTATTAAGTATTTTAAAAAAGTCCTTGAAGTCGTTGTTAAAGGCTTTCAAGATAAATATTTAATTGTGATTGTAAGTGATAATCAACATAAAATTAGGAAGTTACAAGGGTAAGAGCCACTTCCGTCAAATAAAGCCACATTATGTAATACGGATCAGTAAAAATTTGACAACTTAGAATTTCTCACTAGTAATAACTAGCTTTTTCTGGCGTCCTACACAGCAAAAATGAAACGCCTACTAGCATGTAATAGTTTTGTTGAAAACAGGCCTGGTTGCATGAGCAATATTTTCCTGCCCATGATTGTGCCTGGTTTTTAACAGTCACCGAGGGTGGTGTGGATCCAAGATGTAGGTTAGGGATAGATGGTTAGGGTTATAGGTTTAGGATCAGGGACATGCATACGGATCCAAAATATCCGTACAAAATGAAGTACATACCCAGATCGGTACTGGCCATCATTCAACAGTACCTTGGTTGCTCCTGCCAACGACCGACAGCGTGCTCACCCCTGCATTTCTTAAAAATAAAAAATTGAAATTTCTGGATTTTTTGTGAAATTCGTGAATAATTAATGAACTTTGCATCCAATCAAAATAGAGCATGCAACAATGCACGGACATGTATTTACAAAACAATAATGCACAGATGTAGCTCCATTATCATGTTGGACAGTTCATTCAGTCGGTTCATTTATGTTTTTCAGTATTTCTGACAAATATGTACTATCTTGTATTTCTAATCTATAGTTTGCTCAAGGTTTGCCTTCGTCTATGTCCATTTTCTTTTCAAGCACACGTTCAAAACGCTGTTC
Source organism: Paramuricea clavata (assembly GCA_902702795.2). Classification (NCBI taxonomy): domain Eukaryota; kingdom Metazoa; phylum Cnidaria; class Anthozoa; order Malacalcyonacea; family Plexauridae; genus Paramuricea; species Paramuricea clavata. The sequence goes on along the minus strand of CACRXK020001946.1, from coordinate 24,115 downwards.
TGGCAGGAGGTGTTGCTGTTGGTACTGCGGTATAAATATGTTGATTCAACCATCGAGGTGCACTCTTACTTTGAAACTTTGGCCGGCATTAACAGTGTGTGGGAATTTTACTATGTTCAGGTGATACCATATAGAGAGTGCCGTCCTAGTCATTACTGTATTAGCCAACTGAATTACGAACAGTATGAGAGCAGAGATTGCTGCTGTTTTATTGATCTTTATTATTGCACCGGTTCATTGAATTGTTACTTGTTAATGTGATTGCGATAAATCTGCCTGTGAATGGAATCCAAAATGATTAACAAAAATACTGAGTATCATGGGCATATCCAGGAAAGAGGAATGGGAGAACAAAATAAAGCGAATACAGTTAATTCCAACAAGTCAAGGGCGTACACAAATAAATCCTCATGGAATTCATGGATTATTGGTAGGAATGGCTGGAATATAGTCGCTGCAGTCTATAGAACGTGCTCATATCATTATGAGTGATATCGATGATTAAGTATAGGTAAAACTGATGTAGTTGAATATTTTTACTTCTTAGAGTAGATGAACATTTTAACGTTGGTACGCCAACGATGCCTCCGATCCAGCTTTCCTCGTTTTCTTTCAGAGGGCGAGAGAACTTGGAGGGGGATAGCATGGGTGAGAGAAAGAGAAACCCAGCAGACTACCACTTCGTATAGGATTTTATCATTTCCTACGTTTCTGTCAAGAAATCGTTAGTTCTTGATATGAATTAGATTTTTTTGAGAGGCAACTCTGTAACCTTTGTGTTCGAGAGGTGTTTAGTCTATGCGCAGGCTACATCAGCCATGAGCAAAATTCCCAAATCACAATAAAAACATGGCAAAAAAACCCACGAAACCTGATACTTTGTTTTTGGCAATTGTCAATGAACCTTTTCAAGACTAAGAATTTTGCATAATTTGTGCACAACCGAACGGGACATAAAAGGACTTTGAGAGATTTTCTACCGCTGTGTCGACACATGATTTCCTGGGAATGTTTAAGATGTCAAATCCATATCGCCATACGCGCTTATATGAAGAACTGAAGCTTTGTATACTTCAAAAGTTCCGGCAACCTTGTTGACGCGCAGTCACGCATCACATGTTATTTAAGAATATCAATGAACCAACGGTTAACCAATGGCAATGAAGAATTAATACGTGCTATTCTAAAAAAAAACGCACAAACATTCCAACCTCCCGTAGTGTGTGTTATACCTTGAAGTCATTCACTTCAGACAGCTGACTACACCTCGCAGGAAAATGAAGTTCTCTGTTGTAGCAATAGTGTTCCAGGTCATCTTGATTATCCTGTTTGCGACCCTTGTGGAATATGATCCTAAGCAGTCTGGTGCTTCGACAAGCCCTTCACAGGGATCCAGTATTAATATCTTATATCCAAGTAGGTAGAGATTTAAATTTTTTATCGTAACGTTGTTTGTATTTGAGGATCAATTACTTTATATTTGAAGCACCGATATGTTTTAACGTAAATCCCTAGATATTATGCATGAATGTTATGCACTTGCATGCTGAACGAATCAAATTTGCAAAATCAATTATCAAAACGCGCACAAAATGGCCAGACTGGCTATTATTAAAGCGCAAAGGGAATCGTGTGATTGAAACTCGATCAGATGTTCAAATCTGGGTGCGATCTGATCATGACGAAAAACTACGATTCGTGATACAATGATAATCTGGATAATGGTTGCCGCGGCCGACCAGTAGCGCTGTGGTTCAGTGAAACGTATTCGTGTTAGCAAAGAAAAGGTAAAACCCAACGGAACGCCTAGCCAGAATTTAGCGTAGTGTTGTGTTCATACACATATTTTAAATTCCAGTCAATTGCGCGGCAGTCATGACCACCACTGCCTTCTTCGCTGCTGTTCGCCGTTTCAGTTGGAAACAGAGATGCAAAAACTTGTGTACGAAGTTTGTGTAATATTTTCTATAATTTAAAGCAAGAGCAAGGTATAAACTAGCGCTCTGTACCTTTTAGCTCTCGAATTACAACCGAAACTAAAAAGTGTAGCCTGTTTAAATGTGCAAAATATTACAGATCCAAAAAGTAATATATCGTGTACGAGTGCTTTGGCGCTGTGACTACGCCTGCTGCTTCTCATCTGATGTATTTCGTAAGAATGCGCAGATGATACACCACTGGCAAAACGAGAGCGGTAATTTTGTCCTGTTTGGCATTATAGCCACTCTATATTCAATTAATTTATAATTAGAACAAAAACAAGCTTAAGATTAAAGCTCAAATCAAAGAAGGATGAGGGTGCATAAGAGTTGGCAATCACGCGATCTTGGCCTTCGGTTAATTGTCCATAAACGCCTTCCCCATTTTCATGTATTATCATCCACATAAAAGATATGTTTTTGTGCAACTGTTCGACTCTTTTTTCATTTATTCTCTTAAATCTAACTTTAAATCTAACTTTAATTTTCTGTGACTGTATTCAACGTACCACTCTTGGTATTTATGTTTGAATGCCGAGTTATTTATATTTTTTTTCGTATTTTATTTAATTGTGTAAAGCGAGATTTTGACATATTGACATTTTCATGAGGGTTATCATCTGAGTCAAAAGTGATTGATAACATGCGTACAAAATGCGTTTTGCCCACTGTTATTTGAGGTGTTATTTTAACTCCATTGGTGTTATTTTGTACCTCGTTTGACCTCACATTCGGAATTTAATATCTTGCGCCATGGACACTTATATAATTATATTCTAACTCAACTGTTGAGTTGTATTTTTTTACCAGAATATCATATAAGACATATGCACACAATAACAATTCAACAATGCAACTGTGGGAATTGGGTTAGAGTCCAAATTGCCACCCAATCCCTTTAAAATGTTTGTATATACTGTGCTCGTTTTATACATCAGGCATAATTAATCAGCCTCCTTGAATGTTGCCTAAACCGTGTGGTGTAATTCCGCATACTTTAAATTCAGAGCTTTACATTATTATATCATGGCTAAGCATGCTGACACTGCAGTTATTTATCTAAAGTCCGTGAATGTCATCGGTGAGTCGCCTCACAGGCTTTCGGTTTTCTAATCTATGGTTAATCATGCACTTTCCCCATACATTTGAGAATGAATTTTATATAATTGACATCGTGATAATAACAGGAACCAAAACAATTAATATGAAAGGCAAACAGAACAATTATTAGGAAAGTCAAATTTCTCTATTTTAGGTTTTTCTAAGTACAGTAGGGTCTTGAAGGTGTCAGAGACTCAAAGTATAAAGGACATTGTATTATATAATTGTTTAAATTGTAACCCGTTGGCGTCGACACAATGCTTGAATACCGCTATATATAAATACAATTTAAGTATTTTGCCGACAGGCCTCTATTTTGTGGACCTGTGTGGTTTACATCATATGTTTGACCTCTTACCTTGTATTGAGATTTTTTGGGGCGATGATTTGGAGTGTATATATGTTCACAAAATGTCTTACTAACTTAACTTTTGTATCCGGGAGTTGTTCGGGCGTTTAAGGGGTGTGTCGCCGTGTCGCCGCAGCGTATACCTCCTACGCATTGAATTCCCTAATCACATAAGGCAAAGTATGAGATTTTGCAATCATGCTTGTAGCTGTGATATAAACGCATTGACATGATTTCGACTTTCTAAATTAGATGACTATTTTTTCAGATTATCCAACAAACCACTCATATTGTTACGTTGTTAATTATTTATTCTTGCATGTAGACCTGAACATGTCTAATCCTGTCTCTTAATTATTACTTTTAAAAGTAATTGAGTCAACTGTTTGCCTTCTTCTTTTGTTGTACGTTTTTCTGCGCTTTCGGATCTACTTTTACATTACTAATATCACAAGAAATAATAACAGTAACGGATATAGAGGTATTCTTAAAGGAATAACCTGCAGACTGAGCCAATAATCATGGAATTATTTAAATCCATGGCTGAATGACTTTACTTTGTTGCATAAGTTTTATTGTACTGAAGATTCCACATCAATACATCATTTCTGTAATACGTAGTTTTGTCTAGTTGTAGTTAACCTGTGCAGAGAATAAAAGACTGTATCATACTAATGTATATGGCTCAAAACGTGTCAAAGGCCACCCTCTGCGGATTCATTATCTGAAAGAGGAAATTGAAAAAAGCTTATAATTACTCTTGGTATAATTTTTGTTTTTGGTATGAAGGTTTTTAGTCACGAATAATTGTTACAGGGAACTTTTCAAGTGTTTTAACTATGTTTCAACATAAAGCTGGCACCATAAGGTCATGTGACTGCCACAGCCATCTGGGCTGGTTTAAACTATGACTATGCTTGCAGTTGCTGATATTATACACGGATTTCGAAACTTTTTACTCAATGGTATAGAGCAGAATAATTAGTTCAGTAATGTGTAGAATGGAAACATTTATACCACAAACGTAAGAGTGACGTCTACAAATATTTGACCTAGGCCGCGGTCAATAATTGAGAACAATACGTTATTAAAGTGCAGAAAGAGAACAATCGTATGTGTATAATTATTAAATATTATTGAAATTACTTATGATACGCTTCGATAATATTTTTTGTTGTTAGCCCTTATGCGGCCTAATATATTTAACAAAAATAATATTCCAATTTCATATACATAGAATTGGGCTTAACAGGCTTGTACGAATTTACCCTACAAAATTCAAATCAATTGTCGTTCAGCTTCATACCATATTTTAGTTGGTGCAGACCTGCCAAACCTCGTGCATATAGCCAGTAGCGTAGCCAGCCTGGAAATTTACTCCTGCTATGTAAATTTCAAAGCATTATCATTATTCATTTCTTTAGAAATTCATTGTTTTCACAGTCTATGAACACATAAATATTTGCATAGCAGGAGCAAATAGTCAGGCTGGCTACGCCACTGCATATAGCTGGCACGTATGTTTTATCTACGCATAACTACATTTTCTTCACGTATTTTCATAAAAATCTTTATGATATTCCTTAGACATTTTGCTCAATCGATAAGAAGACGTATTTCTGTCGAGGACAAAAGATAAAGAGTGCGATGATTAAAAGATAAATGCTGCCCTCCCCTTCCGAATATTCTTCGAAGCGTAATTTTAGATTCGTTCAAATCCGACGAATTGTGCATTCAGGGCCGTACGCAGGGGGGCAGCAAGGCCTATATGCCGAGAAAAGTCCCGAATATCCAAAGAATAGTGAAAGAATGACATTTTAAAAATGGATCGTAAATATAGTTTTCCCTATGGGGGCAGTTGATCCCCCCCCCCACCCTGTGTACGGCCTGAACGCATTGGGTCTGATATTGCTAAATGTTAGCGAATATCATACAGTTAAAAGGTGATTTATTTTGACCTTTACATTTTTCTTCACGTGCCTCCACAATGCCGGTTTAGAGACCAAAAATTATTGACCAAAAATTGCGCTGACCAGCCAATTAATAATAATATATAATCTATCCTGACTCGCGGATAGAATAGACTCACAACCATAATGAAAGAATCAGGCGGGAAAAATCCCTTCAAATCCCTATGGTTCCCCTTCCTTTCCCTCCCCCACTTTACCATTTTTGCCCCCCCTTCCCCCGCCAGTCAAAGTCTCTTTTCTTTAAAATATAAGTAAAACTTGGAATTTAGCAGGGAATTTTGATATTCTAGTAACTGAAATTTGCTTTTTTTTGTCTTTTTAAAAATACTGAACATTCTTTGGTTGCAATTTTTTAAAATTAAATTATTTGGGGGGGGGCAAAATCTATTCCGCCCCCCCCCCTCCCCTCTTATAAAATATTGGGTTGAGGAGCGGTGGGTCCCCTGCTTACTACACCCCTGCAATCACTAACTTTTAGTTTAGCCGAGCCTTCCGGCAACTCAAATCTGTAGGGTCTGAGATATGCAATCCACTGGAAAATGTTTAAAATCTAAGGTATTTACAACACAATGCAATCAAATCGTATATATATTAATAATATATATTAATCAATACTAACATTTTTTGTAATAATCCATCCTGACTCACGGATAGCATAGACTGCTTACAAATCATAATGAAAGAATTAATCAAAGGGCCTAAAAAAGAAGTAGAGAAGGCCTAACAAAAGAAGTAGAGAAGACTCTAAAAAATGCCATTTCCGACGATCTACAGTAGAGACGGAAAATTTCCCGGTCGGCGCCAACCACGGTGGCGGCGTGGCGCCTCGTGGGAGTCGATTCCTCTAAGTTTATCAAGCGTTTTTCTTACCCCTGAGTGACCGAATTGTGGTATTTACATAAACATACCATTCAAGTTTAAGATTCAGTCTGTCTACAGTTTTATGTAACGCTATATATCCAAGAATCTGTTTCAGAAAACACATGAATTGCAGTCTCAGGGGTAGAAAAATACAAGAAATTTGTGGGGGAGAATGCCCCCAAACCCCCCAACCACACCAAACTCTTTGTTACCAACAACCATTTGTCATGTCTCCACATTCAGAATAGTATGGTCCCTTTTTGTAGAGGCTTCCCCCAACGGACGAATTCTTAAAAAAGGCCCTGGGAAGAATTAATGAAAGGGCCTAGCAAAAGAGGTAGAGATAACTCCGACGATCTAGAGACTCCTACGGTTTCAAAAATTTTCCAGGTTAGCGCCAACTATGGTGGTAAAATAATTGGCACCAGCTGATGAAGTTAGTACCTGCCGCGCAGTGTTCAATTGAGTAAAAAAAATTGAAAAATAAATTGAAAAATAAATTGAATAAAAAAATATTGAAATATAATATTTCAATATTATAATATTGAAAAATAAATTGAGTGAAAATAAATTGAAAAATATTAAAATTCTATTTTGTATTAATTAAGTATTTACAAAGAAAGATGAAGTACATGGATATGGTAAATGCCAAGGATTTTTAAAGGAAATACTGGAAGACTGCAGTTTGTGGAAAGAGACTCACAGAATGAAATCTAAGCAATGAATGACTGGATTGTTCTCGGCAGTTTTACATGCACATGCTCTATAGAAAAGTAATGCTAATAACAAACACATGTTTTTATCAATAACTTTACATGCATTCTAATTATTTTCTATATTAAAACACAGGAAAGTAATTAGTTTGCATTGCAGACGGCCGCCTACTCCCTGTCTCTACTATTTGTTTCGTGGGTTGGAATGAAACACGGATCTGGAATTACGGAACTGCGGAATTGCGGAAACAAAAAAGGAATAAAATGCGAAAAATCGGACAAAACGCGGAAAAAGGGATAAAAAGCGGATTTAAAAGGTTTCCAAAACGGCGAGAGTTCGGAATATACGTTAACATTAGGCCAGCCAAAGGCTGTCGTAAGCGCGAGTTGGCCAGTGCACCAAAATTGTCAGGCACAATTTAGTTAATATACTGGCTGCCTTACTAGGACTGTTTGCATCTTTGCAATTCTCTTTTAGTATGTTCTTTAATGCGATTAATAGAGAACTACATTGGTTGTATAGACCCAATTTTTATTTTAGCCACCTTAGTTAAGCATGTTACATTCCTGGAATTATTCAACTGATGGAAACGGTGCAACGGTTAGAGTCATCCTATTTCACTTTAAAAAGGCTTTTGACTTGATAGATCATGGTTTATTGGTTGCTAAACTCACACATATAACTTACCGCACTGGTTTATTAACTGGATCATAGATTTTCTCACATGTAGAAAACAGAGTAAAGCTAAATCAAGAGGATTATTCGGATTGGGCTGAAATCCCCGCCGGAGTTCCTCAGGATACGAAATTGGGCTCATGATGGCATGATTATACTTAATAATGATCAATAAATTAACAACCTCTAGTGGTGACATGTGGAAGTTCGTAGACGACACGACCGTAGACGAATTAGCAAGTACAGCGAAAGTAGGATCCAAATCACAGTTAAAGACCTATCAACTCAAATTTCTGAACTAAAATTCCAACTGAACGAAAAGAAATGCAAAGAATTAATATTACGCATTGGTTTTTGTAAACCAAGTGCCGACTTCGATCCAGTTATTGTGAGCGATATTCCTTTGGAGGTAGTTCCTGTGCAAACATTTTTGGTCTAACCGTTTCCAGCAATTTAAAATGGAATGATCACATTTATCAAACCATCGTGAAAGCAAGAAAGCAATTGTATTTTTTGACACAACTTAAACGTGCCAAAGTTGGGATTGATGAATTGGTTCTATTTTACAGCACATGCGTCAGACTAATTTGGGAATATGCGTGTCCTGTTTTTATAACAGTTTATGTCCAGTTACTTATCTAATAATCTAGAAATAATTCAGAAGAGAGCGTTGAGAATAATCCAGCCCTGGATTCCTTATACGGACGCGCTGTCACTCACCGGTCTTCAACATCTTAGCACCAGAAGAGAGAAGATAACCAATAAGCTCTTCCAGGACATTATGATGGACGAAAATCATAAACTTCATGAATTTCTTCCACCCCGAAACACCTGCGTCACCGATCGTAGGGCCAAACATAAGTTTAACGCAAACTTTGGAACAAATAGTTTTAAAAATAGTTTTTTTATTGCTAGTTCACTAGAATTCTAGCCAATTTGAATAACACTAAACATTAGAACTGGCCATTTTAATAATGGTCTTTTAGAGTAGCCTTTTATCTTAGTTAAAAATATTATTGCCAAGCAAATAATTCGTAAAAGTGGCATATTCAAAAAACATTTGGTATATAAAAAAATATTTATTAAGTAACGTTTCAGACTAAATACGCGACATCATCAGACTAAATACAGTAAAGCTATTTCATCTATTTTATAACAAATTTTGAAAAAATATATGATATACGATTACAAACGGTTAAAAAGTTAAAATTAGAAAGATACAATATATATATATATTGTATTTTTAACTAGGATTCGTTTACCGCCTGGTGTTTGTGTAGCCTTTTATCCCTTGTTCACCAAACTTCAGTTGATTTTATGTAATTTGTAATGTTGGTGTAATATAGCTACAGTAATTGGATCTTATGTATTGTAAACATAATTCAGCCTATGGCTGCAAGGTTTATCAATTAGAAACATCTATCTATCTATCTATATCTATCTATCTATCAAAGTTCCATGCATGGGTGTTTCACCCCTTCCATATCTGAAACTGATACGGTAATACAAGACTCCCTCCCAAAGCTCCCACGCCTATTTGAAACAGCGCTGTCAACACCTTAAAGTGTTTGGATCCGGTGACGTTATACATTGGTGATAAGGATCGAGGCTAATACATCTCTCAATTTATTATTTTTACATGGTTATCCATGTCTAAATTCGTCCTATGCGCATCACTGTTTTTTTACAAAAAGACGCCTGGGTACGAGGCAGGGTTATCCATGTTAAAAATAGAAATTATGCATGATTCTTTGATCCGGTGACCAGAGTTGTTAACGAGTCCTATGTTGCAAGTCCAAGTCAAGTAATTTCCTGCAAGTTCAAGTCAAGTCACAAGTCATTTGGTTTGAGTTCAAGTCAAGTCACAAGTCATTTTGTCTAAATCCAAGTCAAGTCAAGTCACAAGTCATTTTATCGCCACATGTGGCCATGTTTTCCCACGCAAAACGGCAAAATATTAGTGATGGGCGATACCGAGTACTTGGTATTCGATACCAGCGATACCACAAACAGCGGTATCGGTATCGATTACTGACACGGTACCGTTCGATACTTGCACCCTTTTTTTAAAGAGCTGTTTAATTTCACTTCTTGGTTGAATAAGAATTAATGAACCACTAAAATAACTCTTAATATTCCAAATGTGGTGCGCCAAGTCATGTATAGAAAATATTTATTACGTTTCGGGCTTTTGGTTTACATATAGCTTTATTTAGGTTACATACAGTAATGAAAAATGTTTTTCAGCTGACCGGCAGGTATCGAAAGTAGCCGATACTAGCAATTTAAGTACTCACTTCCGGTATCGAAAATTGAAATTTTGTGTTCGTTTTGGTATCGAAATAGGTATCGGCCGATACCGATCTTAAAAGTATCGGTATCGAATTAAAAATCCTGGTATCGTCCATCACTACAAAATATGTAAATATGGCGTCGTTATTTTTATGTCAGAAATTTTACCACGAAATCGCGAAAAAAACCCGTTTTGTCAGAAAATACACAGGCACAAATTCTGTCGATGCCATTGATATGTACTAAGGTCGTTGCCCAAATTGTACAATACGACGATCGATCGATCAACATAAAGATTTTGGAAAACTTGATTTTCACTAGACATTTACGTTTGACTTGCGTTGGTAACAAGTTAATGTAAACGAGGACTCTAATGCTGGCTCAAGGCCAAGATGGAAAAAGTGGCTCACGAGATGATTCAAACGGCTACTTTGCGGATTTAACATCACAGCTGACAAAAGAAAAACAGCTTTGTTCTTGCACTACGCTGGCCGTGATGTCGATGATATCTACGATACTCTGCCGACTAGCAGCAACGAAGACTACAAAACCGTAGTGGAAAAGCTCAACCAGTACTTCTCAATCTTAAGATAAATATTAATGCCTAGCATAAAATACGTAAAAGAGCCATAACAAAAATATAGTTTAAAATATTTATTAGAAAGCTAACGTTTACATTGTGATTGTCAAACTAGATAAGGGAAATGGGGTAGTTATTCTTGACATGGACGACTACAACAAGAAAATGGAAGCCATACTGGAAGATGAAACCAAATTTCAACGCCTAGACGAAGACCAGTAGCGTAGCCAGCCCGACGATTTAGTCCCGCTATTTTCGTGTTCAATGACTGTGAAAACAATCAATTTCTAAAGAAATGAATAATGATAATAATTTGAATTTGCATAGCGGGACTAAATTGTCGGGCTGGCTACGCCACTGACGAAGACCCGGTAAAACTGACGTTACAACGCGAGAACAAAGTCAAGAGGTTCCTGTCGACGTTAAATAAATCAGAATCAATCACGCAAGCAACCTATGAAAAACTATATCGGAGTGGTTCTCGGATTGGAATTTTATACGGACTACCTAAAATCCACAAGGCAATATCCCACTTAGGCCTAATCTTTCTTGTATAAACCATTATTCCTATAAAATCGCTAATTTTTTTATTCCTCTCCTCAATCCCATTTTGTCGGGTGCTTATATGATTAAAAATTCTTTTTCGTTTGTCCAGGAATTACTCAGCCTCAATCTCGATTCCAACAACGTTGTCATGGCAAGCTTTGATGTGACTTCCTTATTTACCAACATTCCTCTAGATGAAACAATTGACATAATTTCAAACCGCTTATCTCTAATGCTGTTCGCTTTCATGGTCTGACTCATTTAAGAAACTTCTTGGTCTTGCTGTGAAAAACTGCTCTTTTTTTTTTAATGGGGTTCTGTTTCAGCAGATTGACGGCGTTGCTATGGGGTCACCCTTAGGTCCTTTATTCGCCAATATATTCCTGTCTTTTCATTAGTCCAACTAACTGGTTAAATAACTGTCCTGTCAACTTTAAGCCATTATTGTACCACCGCTATATTGGTGACTGGTTCTTGATTTTCCAGTCTGCTGATCATATACCTCAATTCCTCTCTTACTTAAATCGCCAACACCCTAATATTAAATTCACTAGTGAAGTTGAATCTAGTTCCACACTTCCCTTTCTTGATATCAGCATTTCTCGTAAGAATGGTGTTTTCGAAACTTCTGTTTATCGAAAGCCCACCTTCACAGGTCTGTTTACCAACTTCCGTAGCTTTAGTCCTTTTCAATATAAACGTAGCTTAGTTTCTTCTCTTATTCATCGTTTCTTTAGTCTTTGCTCCAATTATGAGAACTTTCACGCTCAGTTAAAAATATACCGCCAGATTCTTAATAAAAATTGTTATTCAACTCGTATTTTTAATCGCTGCGTACGAACATTTTTAGAAAATGTGTCTCAACCCAAACCAGCTGTTCATTCTGCTCCTAAGAAAGTTCTATATTTCTCTCTTCATATACTGGCGCTCGCTCTCTTCAAATTCGCACCCAAATCTCCCGTCTTTGTTTCTCGGCCTTTTCCCATCTTAATATTAGATTCGTTTTTCGTCCAACTTTACGTTTGTCTCAACTCTTCCTAACGCTTTAAGATCTCGTGTTGTGTATTCCTTCACGTGTCGTTGCTGTTCCGCAACGTATTTGGGCCAAACGGTCCGTCACTTGCACACACGAGTATCTGAACACTTGGGTGTTTCTCCTCTAACAGGCAGTAAAAGCAGCAATCCGACCATGTCTAGTATCCTTTTCCATCTTCATAGCACTGGTCACTCCGCCTCTCTTAATGATTTTAAGATTATTTTTTGTTGCTCTTCTCCAGACGAACTCCTCATTCGAGAAAGTCTTCTCATTAACAAACTCAAACCCTCTCTCAACTTACAAGGCAGTTCGGTTTCTCTACTTCTACTCTGATCCATTCCTTTTTCTACTTTTGTAATATAATATCTTGTAAATAGTTGTAATTTATTCATATTTCTGTGTTTTCCGCTTTGTATGTCATTGCTCTGAAGATGCCTGAAGACGAAACGTTAGCCTTCTAATAAATATTTTAAATTATATTTTTGTTATGGCTCTTGCTGGGCATGTTATGGCTATAATGCTGGGCATTAATATTTATCTTAAGATTACGATTTCCGCCTGGTTCATCTATTGCAAGTACTTCTCACCTCATACTAAGGCCACATAAAAAAATAGTTGGTTAGCGTCCTCGCCCGCCCACAAAAAAGGCCCCGCTCAGAAAAAAAAACTTTTATTGATCAACGGGCTCTAATATATGTAGTATTTCTGTTGACTGTAGTCAATTGTGTTAATAAGTTGCGAAATTGCGTGCGAAAATGACGATATGAATCATATTTTGAAATATATAAAATAAAATCTGTACTGCGCAAGAAAATCCAGTTTCGGATCTAAAACCAAGGCAAAACCAAAAATTAGTAAAAATTAAAAAAAAGCAGCGCCCGCCCGCCCGCCCATTTTTTGGCAAAAGCTAAGGACACTAACCAACTATTTTTTTATGTGGCCTAATGTGGCTTTCTAAGTTTTTAACTTCCGCCAAGCGAAACAGAAACCCGACGAGTCCCTTGATTCTTATCATACTCGATTACGCCATCTTTCTCAAACGTGCGAATTTAGCGACCCCGCTAATGAAATCGAAGACCATATTATTTTGATCTGTACGTCCAACTTGATCTACCGAACCTGATGAAGACCGATAGAGCCATCGAACTAAGCGAAAAACAAGCCAGCCAAGTCGAGCAACAAGAATTCTCAAGCGTCAATTTAATTCGTCACGGAAATATACAACAGCCAAATACGGAAGCCATAAGGCCTCCAAGATCGCGTTTTGAGAACCAACGATCACGTAATTTCAGAGGCGCTGAGCAAACTCGTGCCATAGAAACCTGTGGAAACTGCAGTGGGACATACTCGCATACCAGAGTTTGCCCAGCAAGAGGCAAGGACTGCAAATCTTGTGGGAAAATCGGACATTTTGCCCGGATTTGCCGCACCAAACCCCCATCATCACAGCATGTTAAGAATGTCACCCATGTCTCCACCCGATTCCGACTCCGAACCAAACTATGTTTTCACAATCGCAAATCTCTCTGGAACACCCACACCACCAAAGTGCCACGTAAACATTGCCAACCACAAAATTGATTCCTATGGATCACTACGTCCACTGCCACTAAAAGGAGTTATCGAAACCAACATTTCCACTGATTCTAAGCACCTTTCTTCCCAATTCCATGTAGTTCACGGGAACTCTGGAAATCTGCTAAGCACCACATGGTGTACCACCGGCTGCCAACTCAACTTGCTCAAAGTTACGATCAACAGCACTACCCATCAACTATCTTCAACTAATCAGTATCCCCAGAATTCGAATGCCTCTCCTCTGGCATTGGAAAGCTAACTGGTAAAACTGGTAAACTGCACATTGATCCTGATGTTTCCCCCAAACAACAACCCCACCGTCGAATCCCATTCCACGTTCGATCTGATGTCGAGAAAGAGCTCAAACGGCTTGATGAGTTAGATATCATCGAAAAGGTTGATGGACCAACACCATGGATCAGTCCCATGGTGGTCGGGCGAAGTCCGAATATGTATTGATATGCGTGAGGCCAACCAGGCGGTCAAACGAGAAAAACATTTGATGCCCACAATCGATGACCTGGTAGCTGATTTAAATGATGCAACCGTGTTTATAGCTTTAGATCTATCCTTTGGCTACCATCAACTTGAACATGCAGAAGAAAGCCGGCACATCACCACTTTCAGCACACGCCTCGGCCTCCGACGGTACAAACGACTTCTGTTCGGCATAAATGCCGCCTCTGAGATCTTCCAAAGAGGTACTGACTGGCCTACCAGGCTGTAAGAACATATCCGACGATATAATCGTTTTTGGCAAAGGTCAAACCACTCATGATGCCATCCTCCGTCAAGTCCTTGAAAGGCTAAAGTCCCACAACCTTCGCTTAAACAAAGAGAAGTGCCACTTTTCGAAATCGGAATAATGTTCTATGGTCACATCTTCAGCGCGGAAGGACTACGCCCCGACCACAAGAAGGATGAAGCTATCCAGAATGCCACACCTCCACGTAGTCCTGTCACGCTACACACCCGGTTATGCTGATATCACAGCTCCTTTATGGGTGCCTTGACAAAAGACGACGCAACCTGGAAATGGGAAGAAATAGAGCAAGTAGCCCTTGACAAACTCAAGAAAGCTTTCACTGACAACCAAGTCATGTCGTACTTCGATCCTCACCAAACCACAGAAGTGATTGTTGATGCAATCCCGGTTGGTCTTGGTACACTGCTAGTCCAAAACGACACTGCTAGTCCAAAACGATGTAATATAAGCTCATTGTTGTTCTGTTGCCTTGGCGTGCAGGTGGACCGGGTGCGAGAGTTTGCATGTGCATGTATATAAAGAATAGGTTATTAATAAAAGTGTTCAACTACAACATTACAATTTTTACTGCTATTATTTATTATTATTTACTTTTATTATTATGTAAACTTATTTTAATACGGTGGCCTTTCAGTTACCTGTTTTTCAAAGGTCGTACTTAGAACAAATTTACATGCAGAAAAAAATACAGAACAATGGTTATTTACCTTAAAAATGAAATGATTATTTACAATCAATGAATATGTAACCATTGGATTGTAGATGGAAATTTCGAGAGTAAATTTTATACATTTATTTACACCTATCCAAGAGCAGGTGCGAATTAAAATGCAACTATATACGCCCTGGGAAGGAATCGAACCTACGGCCCTTATATAATTTCATCACCTTAGTATAATACATGAACTAGCAGTTGGAGCTCTACAACTGGAGGAATTGCAAAGCAGCGAGGTTCGATTCCTACCAGAACTGCTCCTGGTTAGGTCTAATAAATGTATTAAAATTTTCACTCAGAATTTCCATCTACAAAATTATCCTTCAACATGTACATTTATGATTCCAATGCATTCATCTGCTTTACATATAATCATCATTATATCTGTTCAATTTTTCATCTAGTGTTCCAAGATGTTCACGTGATGATTTTCGTCGGCTTTGGATTCCTGATGACTTTCTTAAAGAGATATGGTTATGGAGCTGTTGGTTACAACTTCTTTATTTCTGCCCTGGCCATTCAGTGGTATATCATTATTCAAGGATGTATTGAGCATCGTGGGCAGTCTGGATTCGATATTAAACTAAACATGAAAAGGTATGTGGGAAACATTAGAAGATAACATTTTTTCACATATATACCGTACTTTCTACATATATGTATAATTTTCAAATCTCAGCAAACCTTCATGGGGACCGAATCAAAGCAGTCACTGGGGTTGCACTCTGTCCAAAACTTATGTACAAGACTTATATACAAATTAGTTATTATTCTCTAAATTAATACACTTCCTCATTCCTATAGATAACTATATAAGACGTTATCGGAACATAATCACATACTTTCATACACGCACAATTATATACTTGTGTTTTAGAATATATATTTCCCAGTTTTCAAATAATTTCCATAATTTCCACAAGGTGTCAATTTATCTTGTTCTATTTTGTGCCATTTCATTTTATGCTAACAAAAAACCATGCATTTCGCCATTTCATACAAAACGTGGGAATCTACTATTTTAGAGACTGCACTCTAAAAACATCCTGGTTAAAATTGTCCTCGTTAACCTAGAAATAGCCATTTAGTAATATTCCTGGTTAATTTTATGTTTATCTTATCCCACTCCCTATATCATAATCTGGTTAATGTAACCATGAATCTGGTAATTATATTTGACCAGGGTGTCCTGGTTTAAATAACATGACCATGTTAGATGGACTGTAAATAACGGCTTCTGGTTATTTATTTATCTAACATTGTCTGGTTATGTTTGTGATGTTACTCTGAGTGTGCATCCACACCGGGCAAGCTGAAAAGTTAGCTTGGCCACGGTGGGAATCGAACCCGCGATCTTTGGGATACTAGTCCAATGCTCTGCCAACTGAGCTAAGTGGTCAAGTCGGTTCGAGTTGATGATATTTCGGAACTGAGTCTAGTTTTTTCTATATCAGTGTATTCTATGATATTATTATTTTGTGTGTGTTGGTGTTATGTACTCAGGTGAATATGATGTTTGTGATGTTAGTCTGAGTGTGCATCCACACCGGGCAAGCTGAAAAGTTAGCTTGGCCATGGTGGGAATCGAACCCGCGACCTTTGGGATACTAGTCCAATGCTCTGCCAACTGAGCTATACGTGGTCAAGTCGGTTCGAGTTCAATTCATTGAAACAGTGCTTGCAGCTTGCTCGTTTGATACATAATACTATTCTCAAAGGTGTCGTGTGTTGGTGTTATGTACTCATATTCACCTAAGTACATAACACCAACATGCACACACAAATTAAAATAATCGGTCTGGTTAATTTAACCAGACTATGGTAGGAAGTAAGGTAAAATAACCAGGGAATGGTTACAACCAATTGCAATGAACAACTTGCATGTTAGACTAAATTTTAATCTAAGTAAAGAGAAGGGAATCAAACACTACAGCTAAAAAGAACATAATGAAATTAGTAAAATTGCAAATTTTGGTTGCAAAATGTTGTAAAGCTTGGAAAATATAGTTTTGCAAAGTTTCCAAATTTTGTATATGTTTGAATTACGTGCGGAAATTGTTATCATTTTCGGCTTAGAAATGGTAACAATTTCCGCACGTAAGACAAACATATACAAAATATGCAAACTTCGCAAGGCTATATTTTCCGTATTTTACAACATATTCTAACCAAATTTTGCAATTTTACTAATTTTAATAAGTTCTTTACGGGAATTTACTTTTTCTTGGCTAGATCAAAAATTAATCTAACATGCAAGACAGTTAGTTGTCTATTGACCGTGAGGGGTGCATAAACAACCTCGCATTCTCATTTGGTATAGACGAACCCTTACCTTAGCGACAATGAAGTTCCCCCCTAGTTAAGTCAACTTTCATCCAATAAACATGAAGTTTGAAACAATGAACAAATGTTTAATTATGCGTAGCAAAGCTATCTGTTGGGTGCAACTGGTGTTGTTTAATTGTTTGCGTGTCATTTCCATCTTTTCTATAGCTTGATCACTGCAGATTTCTCTGCTGCTGCTGTGCTCATAACATTTGGTGCTGTTTTGGGCAAAGTCAGCCGCCTTCAACTGTTGATCATCGCATTTATTGAAATCATCATGTTTACTGTAAACGAGTTCATCTTATTGGAAGAATTGAAGGTTGCAGATGCTGGTGGTTCAATGGTTATTCATTGTTTTGGTGCTTACTTTGGTTTGGCATTAAGTTTCGTGTTAAAAAGACCAGCGGACACTGATAACAACGCTAAGGAAGGATCAGTGTATCATTCAGATATCTTTGCCATGATTGGTCAGTTGATAGAGACAGTACAAGTCAAGAAATACAAGCAACAAAATTTCTTCAACTTGCAACAAATGCTGATTTAAACACATGTTTCACACAAATGTTTACGTATGTTGCCTTGTCTTTTGCAACTAATGCACGAAGATTTTTCATTAACACGTGTTGAAGTCAGCCTTTTACTGTAAATTTCAAGGAGTTGAGATTTTGGTGACAGAATAACACTTTTGGAGTTGATTCAACTCTTTGAAATTTACAGAATGTAATTTTGTTGCTTGTATATTTTCCATTCATTCCATTAAATATGATTAAAAATCCAAATGCATCTTGTCATACTATGAAAGCCTTAAAAGCGAATAATTAGCACACTAAATCCCATAAGCGTTACTAGTTTTATGCACCTTTGAGATGGAAAATGGTTTATTCGGCATAGGAAATAGGAGAATTTTAAAATCTCGTTAGTTTCAGAGACTTTATAATAATAATAGGTAAATGATGAGCTCATTTGGTAATTCGTGTCAATCCAATTAGTCTTAAAGTTTCTCACGAAGGCCAAAATCCGCCATTTTTGGGGGTACTGTCTGCCCTCGTGAAAGATTCTAGACAATTCAAACAACGTGAAAAGGGACTTTCAAAAGTGGTAGCTGTAAATTTACCATTATACAAACAACTATAATACTAAAAATTTATATTTTGTGGTGCGGAGACTCTCAAATGTGGGAGAGTCAGAACCCCCCAAATGGCGGGAAAATCGGCCGTATATATAGAAAGGCTAATTGATAATGGTGACCAACCAAATGAGAAAACGATCAGTATGATATACTATTTGCAGTCCCATATTTTGAATACGGAAAATATGACTGACCAAATCTCAAAATTCGTCAACATTTCTGTCCTTGCGGAGCTGGCTGACAAGGTTGTCTTTCGACAGTCAGTTCAAGCTATGTGAAATACTCAAATGTTCATGCCAATGGGTTCCAGATGATCTTGATACACGGAAAAGTACTGGCACTAGTTGTCAAATAGAAATCCATTTTATGATTAAAACAACTGAATATCTCCTGTAATATACTTTATTTCGATTCCATATTTTTGTCAGAGCTATAGTTCTCATAACCAAACATAATTACAAAATTTCAACTAGTTTCATAAAGAATAACGAAAGATATAATTGACTGAATACACCAAAATGGATTTCTATTCGGACAACCCTTTCTGAGCGCTGATTGGCTAAAATACGAACACGGGATCACCTGGTTAGTTACCGAGGTATAACTAAGTTGATTATTAACCGTGGCACGTGCAGCAAGCTATAAGCATCGTGGTAAAAGGTTACCGAGGTCGAGGTTGTAGTTAATTGCCTCTTCTAGCAATTAATACATTGATTATTGTCCCAGGGTTGTATGAGGTTGAGCATGGTATCAAGAATTATTCAGACCTCAGTCAATGTTATCTGCCGAAGCGAAATAAATAATAATGAGAATTATGCATGCGTTGTTGACCAATAACAAACTAGAATAGAGTTTGAATGTATAATAATAATGAATTCCCTGGGACAATAGGTTAAACGCCACGAATATTTAAGCTTGGAGGGGAAAACCGACTCAATCACGAACTAAGTGATTTAATTATAATTAATTTAGAAACTTTCATCAAGTTAATTGTAAACAACATATGAGTACATATGAATAACATAGAGTAAAAGTAATCACAAAAATTTAGTAACTTCATGAGGGGCTAACGAACGGACTCGAAGTTCCAGCGAGGTTAACTCCTTGGCAAACATAAACAATGCAACTTGAAAGTTAAAGGAATGAATAAAATTAGAGTGAATGAGCCCCCACACGGCTAGAACCTGCACATGCAGCATTGACGCTTTTAAAGGTTTAGCAGATTTACTAACTGTAAAGTAATTGGACAGCCCCTCCCACCCCCATCAATTCAGTCCGCCTTATCGGCCACACACGGGAACCCAGCCGTGAAAAGGTTAATTGACCTTAGTCTTAGAAATCCTTACGTCACGTCTGTCAAACATGAATACTGATGTTGAAAAATGATGCTGGCCTTTTCAAAATGTGGGACTGCGTACAGGCATGGATAATAAAATAAATGGATAGGAAACTAGCTGACGTGACCTAATGTTTTTACTGGGATTGATGGCGTGGTTAAATGCCTCAACCTAGTTGAAAATCAAATTCTCAAAAACGGCATGTTTAGCAATAATACAGCTAAACATTTTAGTCAAAGAGCAAATAAATGTAACCACGCCATTCTACGATGGAAACTCTAAGTATTCCCAGTCAATTTTAGCAAATATTTTAAGCACTAAACAGTGAAAAATACATCGCAAATTTCGTTAAAATTTGTGACGCCAATTTCATAGCTATAAATGTAAAAAAATACAAAACAAAGACGAAAAACATTTACCTTGAATACTTTGTCGTGGCTTAGGCATGTTTTTAAAACAATTAGACCAGTTTACGCTTCAAGAGCACCCTTTTAAAGTGGAAAATATAGCAAAACAACAAATATGACGAGAACTTTGGTAACATAATAACATTCGCAATACGCGTGACGTCACGTTTTTCAACAAGGATGCAGTCAATGACGTCAGAAGTTTCCAATCCATTTATTTTATTATCCATGGTGCAGGCTAGAGAAAGCTATAACTTTCTATGTAATCATGTAGGAACTGTCTTCTTGTGGATGTACTGGCCAAGTTTCAACAGTGCATTGGTTTCACCAGCAGTTGACCAACAGAGAGCTGTTATTAATACATATCTTTCACTTGTGGCTTGTTGTGTTACAACGTTTGCCGTCTCGGCACTCATTAACAAAGACAGGAAACTTGACATGGTATGATCAGTGAACTCAATTATATAACTGATGTAATATTTTTCCTTCAATTAGTAGGTAATGGAGAAAGTTCTATGTGTGCTCGATGTGCTTACTTTATCACGGTTAAATGGCACGAGGAACTAGAAATGACGTCCGAAATATATGGCTACCGTCTTCTAACAAACACCCCCGAGGCACATTTCTGTTCAAAATTAAGCTGTGATTGCTAGGAACCACAGATTGCAGAGAACAATAAAAATGCTGGGGTATTATTTGACTTATTTGGTTGTAAACGGACAGCCTAACGCACATTGTTTGTGAGACTGAAAATGTTTATAAATCTGGCGAATAGATTTTATTGAACTTCCCACACACTTCACCGTTCAAACTATAGTACACCGGCTGCATGTAATATTCTAACAGTTTAATGTATTTTTCAACAGGTGCATGTTCAGAATGCTACTCTGGCTGGTGGTGTGGCAGTTGGTACACTTGCTAATATGATCATTGAACCATGGGGAGCTATTCTTATTGGTTTTCTGGCCGCAATTCTCAGTGTTGTAGGATATAAGTATATCACGGTACGCAGTATTTGATCCACATATTGATATCTATGAAACTGCTGTATGACTAGACTGCAAGCGGTCCCTCCTTTCCGCGGGTTTAGATTTTCGGGCATGCGAAGGGAAGGGAGGGACTGCATACAACACATCGGGAAACGAAATACGCGTTGCCCACACAACGCAAAATTCCCATTGCCGGCAACGCCATTGGTCGAAATCGATACGCCTGTCAATCAAATCTGATATGTTGTATTATGCTATATAAATAATTTCCAGACTGAATGTTGATTTTATACACTAGGGTGTGTTGTCAGAATATTATGAACGTTTTATAATATTAAGAACTCATTAAGAACTCATTAAGAACTCATTCAGTTGGAACTTACTAAGTTATGTAGCTGATTATGCAGCGTATTATTAGTTAGATTATCTAGTATATTGTTATGTTAATAAAGTAAAAAACCCATAAAAATAAAACGCTATTTTAGACTTAGATTAATATAAATACTGTATATGTAGTCGGTAAAGTACGTGTCAAAAATACAATTTAGTGAAACCGATATTTGAGTTTATAACATTGGCGACGAGGAAGAAACAAAGTTAGTATGCTGTATGCCTCCTAAATCGAGAAAGGCGTTAAAAATCGAAGAATTCGAGCCAGACGAAGACATATTAGAAACCACATGCAAATGGAATTGTGGAGACGAAGACTCGAGATTCAAATGAAATATTTCGACATCGTAAAGCCAGACGATATGAAAGCAGCGTTGTTAGTTTATGGTGGCGACAAAATCCTTTCGATAGACGAGAACGGAGCTGAAACAGAAGGCGACTTGGACGAATACTTATAGCGAAGAAGAAGCTTATAGCGAAAATTGAGCATGTATACGTGGCGAAAAACACGAGATTGCACGCGAGGTTTAGATTTAACAAAGCCGTTCGACAATCGAATCAATCTATTGCTCAATACGAACTCGAACTTCGACGACTCGCTAAAGAGTGTGACTTTCACAGATACGACAAAGAAATGATTTTAGACCGTTTGATATTAACGTGCAAAGACGAAAGCCTTCAAGCGAAAGCGTTAGAAAACAACTGGACACTCGAAGACTTCTTAAAGTATGCGACTACAAAGCAAGACGTCGAAGCACAAAGAAACGAAATGAAAATGGAAATTAAGAAAGAATCACTCGAAATACGAAGAGTAGCTGATAAAAGATTCTCGAGAGGAAATTCGCAAAAGCTGTACTCGTTTAGAAATCGTGAAAACCCGAGAAAACCCGTCAGCGACGTGAAAGATAACAAAACCTGCACGAAGTGTGGTCGTGACAAATCACATTCTACATGCCCAGCTGCCGAAAAAGAATGTTTCAATTGTCGAAAGATTGGTCATTTCCGTGCACAGTGTTTCTCAAGAAAACCCGACAGCAGATCGAAGCAAGTAAAAGCTGCTGGCTTGCATGGTGGTTCTGTGATGAATGATTTCCAACAAGATTCTGTCGACTCTTCTGATTCCGATCCTGAGTTTTACAAATGTGTGAGCGAGAAATCGGGCATACGGGCAGTAAAAGGACAAAATACTAGCAACATTTTGTTACCTGTTTACATCTGTGGAACCAAGATTATCGTTGATCCAGATACCGGCGCTGATGTCGACCTAATCTCAATTAAAGATTTCAAGAAAATTCATGAGGCAAATCCTGAGATCAAGAAACAAATAAAGAAACCAAAACAGAAGATCTACGCCCTGAATGGTGAAGAGCTGGAAGTCATAGCTACAATTAAAGATGCAAAGTTGTCAAATAAGAACGCAGAAACACTCACTGATCTCTACGTTATTGAGGACGGTATTCATAAATTCCCATTATTATCAGAAAGAACACTAATGAATCTTGGTATGATTAAATACAGCGCTGAGAGAGAGTTTGTGAAGAAAGTTGACGCGAGAAAGAGCGATGACAAAGAAGGAAAGTGTAAACCTGATGATAAAGTACCACAGGAAGAGCTCAGAAAGATCCTGCAGAAACATAAGAAGATGTTCCAAGGTATAGGGACATTAAAGAATCCTGAAACAGGAGAGCCAATCCTCACTCATATCGAGATGAATGCCGATGCAAAACCAGTCATACAACCTCCAAGACCTGTCCCACACCATCTCGAAGAAAGAACCAAGAAGAAATTGGATTACTTTGTTCAAGAAGGGATAATGACTTGGAATAAACCAGGAGAACCAATTTCATATGCCAGTCCACTTGTCATCACACCAAAAGGAGATGATGATGTTCGCATCACTGCAGACTTCCGAGTGGCAAACAAAGGATCATCGAGAACCCGCATCGTACCTGGTCTACGAATTGTCGGCAACGTTTGGAGACTACAAAGTGTTTTCCCATCTTGATATGAACAATGGCTATCACCAAATGAAAGTTGACGAGGATTCCAAAAAATACCTAGTAGTGACCACGCCCTGGGGAAATTTGAAGCACGAAACGCTTGCACAGGGATGGATAACCAGCCAAGATGAATTCGACAGACGAATAAATGAGATTCTAGCGGGAATTCCTCACGTAAAGAGTAATCGAGACAACTGTCTAATTGGTGGGAAAGATCGAAACGAGCACAACAGAACACTCGACCTAGTCCTAACACGTCTGCAAGACCATGGATTAACATTAAGATTGGAGAAATGTGAATTTGGAAAGGAGGAAGTTGAGTTCTATGGTGTCAGATTTACGGGAGAAGGAATCAAACCATCGAAGGCGAAAGTGA
>CACRXK020001945.1:0-47838 GCA_902702795.2 Paramuricea clavata | reverse complement strand
GACAAATTTCGCAGTTTTCACTCAAGACAAAAACAACACAGGTCAGGCTAGCACAGGCAAGCAAAAAAGTGATTCGGTGACCTGGACCCCACCCTTGATCCAGTCCCCCAGCAGTGTGTGAGAAAAACATTTTCTGCCTCTTTCGTTCCTCAGCCGGCAGAAAATAACACTTCTCGTGTATCTCGTGGTATTGGTATCTTCTCAAAGTTAAGACATTACTTATCAATTACTCAGCTCAAACAACTCTATTATAATATCATATACCCTCATATTAACTTAAAAAAGTTACAAACAAAGCAAAATCAAGTTATGAGGATTATGTTCTTTGCTACAACACACGGACCACTCACAAAGAGTGCTCTTCCATATTTAAATATGTTAGAAATTCTCAGTGTTGATAACCTTTATCGACTCAGTGCTTTAAAATTCACTCATCTATGGCACAAAGGCCAACTGCCACGCATATTTGACAGTTTATTTCAATATACTAGTGACGTACATACCTACAACACCAGATATTCATCTAAGCAAAACTTACACAAAAAACGTGTTAGAACAAACTATGGTAAACAAATGACTTCCCTTGCATTTATTGACCTCTGGAAAGAACTTCCTAAACAACTTAAACACCTAAATGTTTTTTGTTTTTCAAAATGGGTAAAAAAATATTTATTAAAAAAACAATTTGAGACAAATTGAAGCCATGTTAATTAATATGCGCTTTAATCTCATTTTATTTGGCTCTGTCAAACAAATTATCTTTCATCTCTAATTAAAATTTAAAATCATTAGGCTGGTAACTAACTAGAAAACCTCACGGTTAATTTAGTTACCAGGCCCAATACCCGTTAAACAGTGTATTAACTATTTATATTTATTATTCTATTTATTATTTAAGAACTAATTTTTGATAACTGTATTTTTTTTTTCAAAAAGGGCAAAATATATTTATTATTATTATTATTATTATTTGTTTGAAATTGACAGTTTAAAATGGCACTAAAAACCCAATATAAAATATAAAAAACTTAACTGTCTTGAAATATTTTGTCGGGCGGTACATTTATATTGTATAACAAAATATAAAAACATTTCACGTGGCTCTTAAAATACAGTCGGGCGGTGATGAGAATCAAGGAATTTATTTTATGTGGCCTTACATGCAATATATATTAATTAATTGTATATATATATATATATATATATATATATATATATATATATATATATATATATATATATATATATATATATATATATATATATATACGAGTAGGTTTATGAATACGAAATGCAAAGAGTGCTCAATATCATAAAAATAGAGCAAATGTAGAATTTCGCTTACCTCAAAATTCAGCAACAGTCTGTTTCATCAGTAAATATATATATATTAAATTAAAGAGTATATACAGCTTGTATTATATATATATATATATATATATATATATATATATATATATATATATATATATATATATATATATATATATATATATATATATATATATATATATATATATATATATATATATATATATATATATATATATATATATATATGTATGTATATATATATATGTATATATATATATATATATATATATATATATATATATATATATATATATATATATATATATATATATTAAATTAAGGAGTATATACAGCTTAAATTAATGTATTAAATTAAGGAGTATATACAGCTTGGCTGATACTGTACCCTTGGCTGTTGCCCAGTTGTAGTTATGTACAGTAGTACTGAATACTTCAGTGTTAATACAGCAGATAACACTGACAATTTCAATACAATAGTGTATATATTTATGCATATATATATATATATATATATATATATATATATATATATATATGCATAAATATATACACTATTGTATTGAAATTGTCAGTGTTATCTGCTGTATTAACACTGAAGTATTCAGTACTACTGTACATAACTACAACTGGGCAACAGCCAAGGGTTCAGTATCAGCCAAGCTGTATATACTCCTTAATTTAATACAGAAATACAATGCAATACGGCTCCCAGCCAAGCCTGTCTGCAGTATACTGTACTATACTACCAATACAGCACGGCTACCAACTGAGATTATTTAAATTATTATAGGTAATCATGCGATGGCCAGTACGGTACAATTAGGGTCTAGGAATTAATAGAAATACGACTACGAGTGATGTTTGGAAATTTGGCAAATTTCCAAACATCACAAGTACTATTAATCCCTAATTGTCCGAGCAACATCGCATGATTACTTGTTTATTATTAGCATAAATAACTGCATATTTACTGCATACTAATTACTGCTTATTTAACTGCAATACAAAGGCCACTTTCCATTAACATGGCCAAAACGGTCAAATTGTTGAATGGAACACAAACATTTGAGCTTCGGACCTATCTGACCGGAAAATTTAGATAACATTTGAATGAGGTCCATTTTCGATAGATATTTGAGAAACATAGACCAGATCTTCCCATATGATACAGAAAAAACAATTTGAGTCTGACCGGTCAGGCCATTAAATGGAAAGCGCCCAAATATACAATACCACAATGCAATATGGCTACCAGCTACAATGCAATACGACTACCAGCCAAGTTTTTCTGTAGTATACAACAGAAACTACAATTATTATACGTCATGATTATCAGCCTAGTTAACTATGGGCGTTCATTGTGGGTTCGAATTTCAGAGTCAACACAAATACATTTCAAGTTTTCTCTTTGCCATACAATTATGTTTAAAGTGGAAGTCAAGTCCGTATGTAAACAATTGGTTTGTTTACATTTTGAACTGCTGTATGTTTTAAAAATATGATGTACTGTCTGAATATCTAACACCATTTTGGTTTGCTATGCTTCTAAATGAATATGAAATAGAGTTTATGTTCAGAAAAATTCGAAACATTCGAAATTTGGGCAATGTTTACATTCAGA
This sequence comes from Paramuricea clavata, assembly GCA_902702795.2. Classification (NCBI taxonomy): domain Eukaryota; kingdom Metazoa; phylum Cnidaria; class Anthozoa; order Malacalcyonacea; family Plexauridae; genus Paramuricea; species Paramuricea clavata. Next base: position 44,882 of record CACRXK020001945.1, on the reverse strand, counting down.
GGTCCTCACATTGTTATGAGCAGAACCGATGCGCAGAATGGACTTGACTTTCACTTTAAATTTCTTGTTTATTCACCTGTTACATAGGTCCCCTCAGGTATTCGGAAGATCATGAATTTAGAAGCAGTTTGATGATTTTGGCAAAATTCAATGTACAATTTTGTTGATTTTCCAATTTTGAAAACATGGTATTTCTAGAACCAGTCTCAGAAATGTTTGCAGTTTTTGAAGCAATAGACGTATACTATAGTACAGCCTGGACGGCTGCTGAGCAATCGGAGACAAATTTTCTAGTTGCGAGCCAGCATCAAACATGCTAATCAGGTGTCCAGCTAGAGAGCATCAGAAAATTTTTGAATTTTAAAAGAATGGAGTGGATTGTATAAAAATGTAGAAGGTTTTTGTACAGTAGATGGAAATTTTGAGTGAGAATTCTATACATTTATTAGACGTGACCAGGAGCAGCAGTGCTGTCGCGAGGAACTCGATCCACGGCCCCCCGTGTTTGGTTAAATCTACCTGAAAGCATCAAATTTTAAAATTTTACCTGAAAATTATTTTCGACGCCCCCCCCCACCCCACCGCCCCGCGACGCCAAAAATTTTTCGGTCAGTGTACCATTTTAGGGGTGAAAAAATTTTCCCGGACATATCCAAATTTTTCGCGACGTTAAAATTTTTTCGGATATCACAAATTTATCTGCGTTTATCAAAGAAATTTTTCTAAAATTCTTAAAAATTCTTGGATTTTCTAAAATTTTTGTAAATATACGGGATTACCTTATTTTTTTCCCAAATTGAGAGTTTTTTCGTAAATTAACTTTCTCTGGTGCTAGGAATTACCTGAATTTGCGTTGATTTACCTGAAATTCTTCTGCAAATCTACCTGAATTTACCTGAAATTGCTCATATGAGCAGTCATCAGGGGGGGTGTTACACCCCCTCCCCCCCGCTCGCTACGGCCCTGGGGAGCAGTTGTAACTACAGGCACTGATCTGAGAGCACTGCACTGGAATCACATGGTCGCAGGTTCGATTCCTGCCAGAGGCCCTATAAGTTGCATTTTTTGCAACTGCTCATGGTTACAGTAGGTCCAATAAATGTATAAAAATTCCACTCAAAGTTTCCATCTACATATTCCTTCAACAAGTAGTTATATTGGGTGAGATGGCCGCAGTTTTGTGGAGTAGAAATCTTCAAATGGAGCTAGGCTACCTTATCACAACCCACACACCTGATTACCTAGTATATACATGAACTTACGGTTACAGGTCAACAGCTGGCCTCTGTAGCTCAGTTGGTTAAAGCGCTGCACCGGAATCGCAGGGCCGTAGGTTCAATTCCTACCAGAGGACCTTGTGCTGCATTTTCCGCAGTCGTTCCTGGTTAGGTCTTAAAATGTATATATTCTCACTTGGATTACAAACCCTAACATCCTAATATAAATATACATTCTCCTATCCAGAGCCTATCTTACACACTGTTAACAGATACGAGAATGGTTTGCGCTGCTGCAGAATCAAAATTTAGCCTCTGAACGAGAACAAAATGCCAAGTGTGCCGCTAGATACTAGCTCCATATTTTTTTAGTTAGCAACAACACAGCAAGTAACTTCCTGCTTACATACGTAGCGGCTAGGCTGGCTCGCCTCGCAACACACACACTTTGGAGTTAGGCTGTTAGCCCATAACTCAAGGCTTAGATGCCTACTGTACACTACATAGCTTTTTCATGCTTTTCAGAGTTAATACCTAGCTTCAAATGGTTTTTAGAGTTAGCCAGTAACTCCAGGCTTAGTTACTTAGCTCCTAATTGATTTTTGGAGTTATACAGGGTGTCTCAAAAAAATGCTACGGAAATTAAGCAGGCTGTCGTGCATCATAAACGTGGCTATAAACAATTCAATTTTTACATAGGACGAAAGAACAGTTATTTAGCTTTTCAATGATACTCTTTTTAAGTCGTAACGATGAGAAATGGCCACATACTCGTCAAATAAAACTTGCCGGTCGAAATCACATTCTTCCACCGTTGGGAATTGCATCCAATTCCCAACGGTGGAAGAATGTGATTTCGACCGACAATTTTTATTTGACGAGTGTGTAGCCATTTCTCATCGTTACGATTTCAAAAAGGTGTCATAGAAAAGCTAAATAACAGCTCTTTCTTCCTATGTAAAAATCGAACTGTTTAGCTACGTTTATGATGCACAACAGCCTGTTGAAATCCCGTAGCGTTTTTTTTAGACACCCTGTATATAGCTTCAAATAATTTTTGGAGTTAGCCAGTAATTCCACAATTGATATTTCAACTCCATTTTGAATTAATCAAGTTACTTAAGTGTATATTTTGGTTTGGAGTTAGCCCTTTAGACTTTGGAGGTAGCGTCGCTCCATAACTTTCTACAGGCATGCTGTCAATTTTCTACATTTATTAGATGTATATTTAATAGTTGTAGACATTATTAAATGTATAAAATTCTCGCTCGATATTTCCATCTATAAAAGCCTTCTACAATCAGTTGCCACTGAATGGGTTAACACATGCAGCAGTGAATCTCTGTGGATCCATGACTTAAAAGACATACTCTCTTGCAATTTTGCATATTATTACTGTATATTTTTGTGGCTTGCAATCACAGATAATGTTATTTTATTTGTATGATAGATTTACATTGTGGTGTTAACCCAATGAGTTGTATTGCACCATACTTTAATATTATTCTACTCTGTCTAATGCCAGAAACTATTTTACCATTAAGGAGAGAGCGCTTGCACTCAATGGGTTAAGCAAATAAACTAGCTATTTTATTGGAATTGCTTCCAATAATAAAAGATCTTACACAATGGCCAAAATATTGGAAACAGAAGATATTAGATTGTAAAATATAAACACGTATTGTGCATGATTCCCAGGTGTGAAAAATATTTTACTTTCTGGGACTGCAAGAGAACATTGAAACTTTTTGGTGAATAATAAGTAAATCAACACTTGGATACACTGTGTAGATACAACTGTCTCAGTGTGTGGCATTAACAAGTTGTCAAACTCAATATCATGCTACATTTTAACAGGAAAAAATTCAGTGTACTGAGAATACTAATAATACTTTTAGTAATATTAAATATTATTTGAGTGTTTATAGGACAAGTTTTGTGGATTGCTAAACTAACTATCAAAATATTGCCATACAGATACTGTAAGTCTGTGAATGCAGTAGTTATCTATACAAACTTCACAGTTCGAAAATGTCCGCCAAACTGCAAATTCCGCAAAATTTGTGAAAACTTTATGCAAGCTTTATGCACTGGTCGCGCGTTCAGTAGTGGAAATTCACTTTCGAGTGCAAGGGAGATTTGCTCTCTCCTTAATGGTAAAACAGTTTCTGGAATTAGACAGAGTAAAATAATATTAAAGTATGGTGCAATGCAACTCATTGGGTTAACACCACAATGTTAATCTTTCATACAAATAAAATAATATTATCTGTGATCGCAAGCCACAAAAATATACAATAATAATATGCAAAATTGCAAGAGAGTACTGTGTGTAGCAAAATTGGCCTAAAAGAGGGCTAAAAACAGTCTTTTCGAGTGCAAATCTCCCCATTTGCACTCGAAAAGACTGTTTTTAGCCCTCTTTTAGGTCAATTTTCCGTGAAGGTGGGGGGGGGGTCTACCCGTTCCACCAAGATTTCCACCACTGCGCGCGTTGTACTTAATGTATATCAAATTGTCTAATATTTTGATAGTTCATATAAAACCCCTTTTAAATTTGCACCCTATGAATTCAAATTGCGTTTAAGCCTTCCATTTTTGTGCGCAAGCCATTTTTAAAGTGTTTCAGTGCAATGAGAATCTTAATAATACTGTTAGGAATATTACATTTTAGATATTAATTACATGCATCAGGGGTCTGATCCTAAAGTAATTACAGATGCAAAAAAGGGCACTAAGTACTGGAGGGCACTACCTAGGGGGCACTACCAGGGGACATTTATACACTCTCGCGTTATTAACATGGATGTACTTATATAATTCAGAGGTCAACTTACAGTACAGGTAACATTATTTCTATTCGTAAGAATTTTTCCTCTCAATTTCTGCTTTTATCTATATTTTTACAATTATCTTGCTCCGATACTTCTTCAACCCATGATAATCGATACAGTAAAACCCCGCATATATAAGAACCTAGATTTTCCAAGTTAGCCTAAACATGTTCTTAGACTCCGTTCAGAACTGGTCAAACGCTAATAGAATGAAGTTGAATGCAAAGAAAACGAAAGATATGTGGATTTGCTTTGGGAAATCTATCCCACAGCCTCCCAATCTTTATATCGGGGATGTTATGATCGAAAGAGTTAATTCATTCAAGTTACTTGGTGTTAGCTGTCAAAGTAACATGAAATGGAATTCTCACATTAAAGAAATTACCCGTAAGGGAAACAGGAGACTGTGTCATCTAAGGCAGTGCAGGAAGGCTCACCTTCCTACTGAAGTAGGATTGGCAACTTACTGCACCAAAATTAGTCCATTGCTTGAATATGCCGCACCAGTTTGGGGTGGCCTACCTCACTATTTAGTGAACGACCTTGAGTGTATTCAAAGGAGAAGCTTACGTATTATTGGTTTACCGATACACTTCCCCCGCTTAGTGAGAGAAGAGATACACTTCCCCCGCTTAGTGAGAGAAGAGATACACTTCCCCCGCTTAGTGAGAGAAGAGATAAGCTAACTCTTCGAGCAATTGAGGCAATTACTCAGGACGTAAACCATCCCTGTCACCACCTTGTCCCTATCGCACAGAAGCATGACTATTCCACTAGAACTAAAGAAAGAGGTTCTAATGTAGATCGCATTATTTCCAGAACCGAAAGACATAAATCATCGTTTATGCCTCGTGCAATTTGGTGCTTTTTAATAATAAACTTTAAATTACTACTGTAATAGACGGTTCTGTAATTTTAGGCTGAGTGTAGGTTAATTGCATTATTCTCTGAACTGAAGGACATAATCGTCGTCTGTGCCTTTGGCAACTGAACCTTTTTAAAAATATAATTTTTTATTGTAATATAGAGCATGGTTTTATAATGTTTATGAATTTGTAAGTCCACTGTATTTTTTTACTTAAGGTGGATTATTATTAAAGCATTAAATCATGTAAATGGGGCTTACCAGGAAATTAGGCTAAACAGGTTCTTATAAATAGGTTCTTATTTTCTTAAGAGAAAAGTGACTCATTTTAGGGAGGTATGGTATATGATTTATATAAATTATGCATAAATGATCTAAAAAGTGACAGTATATGCACTATACCAACTCTATATGCACTTTAAAGCTACACTGATTGTAACTTATGACTTAATTTTGACTCTATTTAATAATATAAGAATCTGTTTTGAAATTCTAGCCTGAACAGGTTCTTATTTAAAGGGGATCTAAATAAAATATTTTAGCCTAACAGGTTCTTAAATTCTAGGTTCTTATATGCGGGGTTTTACTGTACCTGCATTATTTTACCAACTAAAGCCATCATGTACAATGTACAGATTTTTAGAAATTTCTATCCGAAAGGCGTCAATTTGATATTCAGCCATCTTTCAAGTGACCGTACAAATTCTAAAACCTTACGGCCCCGTCCACAACACCTGTTTTATACGACGAATTTCGGTCGCGTCGAGTGCAATTCAAACAATTAGATAATGAAGCTTAATGAGGTTTATCATCTCATTATCTATTGTCTTAATTGCATTCGACGCGACCAAAATTCGACGTATAAGGCCTGTTGTAAACGTCGCATTTTACATGTGCCGAATCAAAGCAATAGATAATCAGCTGAAATGCCTCATTATCCATTGTTTTGAATGCATTCGGCGCATGTAAAAGGCGACGTTTAGAACAGGCTTAAAACAGGCCTGAGGTCATAAGGCTTGATGCCAAGCTGGCGAAGACAATATAATCAGTAAAAAGGTATATCGTATTTTTTTTATAGGTTTTCAGATGTGTGGTGTTTCAATCTAGAAGATAGGAAATGGCATCTTCCAACCATTAACGGAATAAAACCCATGGGAAGATTTGGTCATTCCCAAGTAATGTACTCTTGGTATTTTTTGCCATCGATTTTGGAGTTTTAGGATTCTAGTTTTAACGAAGCAATACTATATATTTTAATTCGAACCGAGCATCAACACATTATTAGAGATTTCCATTGCGCAAATTTACATGTTTTTATGATCAAATGCGCTTTACATCAAGAATTACGTTTGCCTGATTAGATACTTAGACTATACTATTTTATTTTTACAACAATTGTGATATTACTTTCTTAAGAGATTTTTTTTGTATGTTACGTAACACGGGCTCAAAACTAATGCGTATAATATATCACTCGAGGCAGTGCCGCAGAGAGGTTGGCGGGGGCCCGGGGCAAATTTTTTGTGGGGGCCCCCTTTTTGAAAAAAAATTTTCCGGAAAAATTTTTTCCGGACAACCTCCCTCTCCCAAAAATTTTCGGTCAGTGTACCATTTTAGGGGTCAAAAAATTTTCCGGACGAGTAGATTGCACACACTTTCCAGGGACTTTATCTCATTTTTTTATGCCTAATTTCGGTACTTAGCCCAATAAAACAGATATGTTGTCCTTTGCGCGGAAATATTTAACACAGAAAAAAGACTGGGGCCCAACAAAAAATTTTCAGGGGCCCCCAGCACCTCGGGGCAATTCCCCCCCCCCCTGCCCCCCCTCTCTGCGGCTCTGACTCGAGGTTATGACTAAATTCAAAATTTTTATTTTTCGATACGTTTCTCAATCGGCAAACAAACTTAGAAAGTATGTTTAGTGCTTTATTTATCTGTAAAATAATGCTAAAATGAAGAGATTTTAGATGAAACTGTCTGTACCAGTGTAGGTAGTACCAATGTAAAAATGCTGTGCTGAGTGGTTATATTACTACCTTAAAAAATAAGCAGAAACTCGACGTTTCGAGCGAAGGCCCTTCGTCAAGAGTTAGTAGCTACTATAACTCTTTGACGAAGGGCCTTCGCTCGAAACGTCGAGTTTCTGCTTATTTTTTAAGGTAGTAATATAACCACTCAGCACAAGATTTTAGATGATACGCCAAAGAGAAAATGATGTCTGAAGTTCAGTAAGTTTTGCTTATATGACTGTAAATATGGCGTCAATTTTAAAACATCATTGATAATTGTATGTTAATTGACAATTTTTAACTATTATTTTATGTTTCTCAACCGGCAGATGCATTTAAAAAGGTAGCTAAGTTAACTCTATAAACTAGAGAATAAAGGTAAAACAAAGTAATTTTGAGAGGAAAGCCAAAATGATTTTAGGTTTTGAACACTTTTCATCGCAAATACGTGACATTGAAAAAAATTGCCTCTTAATAATATACATAAAGATATTACTCGACTGTGATTGGTTGATTTGCAGTTAATCCCAAACAGCAGTGCAATTTTCTGTAATCACAGTGCAAAAATCTGTAACAAACTGATCTGATTGGTGGAAAAACATTGTGATGATTAAATCAACCAATCAGTTTAAAGCAATTTAGTTTAAAGATGTAACGGTCACAGTTGCTTCAAAACAAAACAAACATGGCGCCGCCGCTACACAAAGTAAAAGTTGCCTTCGCGTGGAAAATATGGCTCTTATCTTTATTTTTAAATGGAAAAGCATTTACCTTAAACAAGATTAACAAAAAATACATAGTTGAGTGGAATTTTCAAGCTGTTAGCGTTGTATAATGTGATACAACCAAGCCAGGAAAACTTTGCCAGTGGAATGTTCGCTATATAAAACGCGTAAGTTAAAACTACAATTGTCTCGAACATTTTTATGTAAATTATTAATAAGTAATAGCATGGTTTCTCGTGAAATTTGGATAAACATGCACTCGTGAGTTTTTCAAAGACCTCAAATAGCACTCGTCCTTCGGACTCTTGCTATTTTGAGGTCTTTGAAAAACTCACTCGTGCATGTTATATCCAAATTGCACTCGAAACCATGCTATTACCTATACTAACTGTGTTTAATCCTAACCCACCCTGTCAACTTTTCCTGCGGAGGGAAACCGGAGCACCCGGAGAAAACCCATGACTTTCGACAGAGCGTTGACTGACTTTTTTCACATGCGTCCGTAGCAAGAATCAAAATCTCAGAGGTGAAAGACGCTTGCTGTGACGACTGCGCCACTGAAGGCGAAACCCCAGCATTAAAGAAACTTTTGAAGAACTTTTCATACAATTGTGCAATTTGGATAAAACATGCACGAGTATAAGCTTTTAGTTGTATCCACTTTTCCCAGAAATCTTGTACGGCTGGTTGCACCAGGCTGTATCTCGTCTTTGGACTCTGGCTGTACGTGAAAGTTGCCATCCTCCAGGATTCTTGGCTGTCGAGCGTCCTAACAGGAGACTATTCGGAGTAAACACGTTTAGATCAGAATCGAGGGAAGGCAATGTTCCAATTGGCTTTTGAAGAAGTTTTCATACAATTGTGCAATTTGGATAAAACATGCAAGAGTAAGCTTTACAAAGAGCATCAAAATAGGTCTTTGAAATACTCACGGGTGCTTGTTTTATCCCAATTTCACGAGCATCCTATTACGTATTAATAATATATACAAAAATGTTCGAGACAATTACAGTTTTTACTTACGTTTATAGCGAACCGTCCACTAACAAAGTTTTCCTGCTTTGTTATATCACATTATACAACGCTATAACGACTTGAAAATTCCACTCAAACAGGCCTTAAAATATCGGTCGGTCACGGACATTGTTCGTCCCATTCGTGAAATTGTCCGACGTATAGAGAGGAAACCACCGGACATTCTGTCCGACCAAAGTGAAACTGAGGTTTATTGTTTGTCCGACCCGAGTGTATTTGTGTCCGATCGAACTGTAGCTTTGTCCAACGTAAATCAAAATTTACCCTAGCCCAGGACTAGAGGCTTGTATGTTAAATGGAAAATCGGAGTACTATTGTGTAAAAGGTGAACTGGAAATGTTGTTTTAACGTAGTCGAGCGCGGGGCAGCCAGCGAAATGGTAAAGTGGAAAACGGGCTTAAGTTGTCGAAGTCTTTTTTAACTTGCTTTCTAGTCTGTTCTGGAAAGCAAGTTAATCAGTTTGGCTTGGAAATATAAGTATAAGAAACAATCAAACAAATAATTTAATATCTTCACAACATTTACCGTTCTGGGGCCGATTGTATAAAAAAGTGATTAAAGTTAACTATAGTTAGTGGAAACGTCATCCAATAAAAAGCGCGTATTTGAGAGTTAATCACTATTTAACTACAAAATAGTGATTAAAAAAGTGATTAAGAGTTTTATACAACGGCCCCTGGTTATTTCAGCAGCGAACGAAAAAGAGTTAACTACTTTTTAACTGCAGTTAGCGCTAACTACGTTTTTATACAACCGGCCCCAGAATTAATACATTGTGCTGATATTCATTTGTGTCACTTATTTCCGAGTCGAAACTGAACTGAAGGTCATCGGACATATGTCCGACCAAACTCAATGTCATCGGACATATTGCCAGACGGCCCTATAAAAGATATTTTAAGGCCGGCACTCAAATATGTAAGTTTTGCTAGTCTTGTTTGAGATTAACTGCACTGAAATCAACCAATCACAGTCGAGTAATGTTTTTGTGTATATTATTATGTACAGTGTAGAACGTTCATTTTCGCAAAAAGTTTATATTGAGAATGATTTAAGGTTACAGAATACCTATAGGCACGCGTTTCAGGAGGTCTACCATTACCCAACGAATGTTTATTCAATTTCTATCAAATTTTCGCCGAAGTTAGCCAGATAGATGAAGATTAACATAGCGTTATGAAATGTATGAGAACAAATTTTCTAGAATATTGCTACAAGTTTAATTTTGTGGTACCTTCTCGAGGATTTTTCAAAGAAGGGTGTTGTTGCTTTATAGAAGTTACTTGGCTAAGGCATAATCTTTCCCGATTTGTGTTATATTGTAACCAATGCACAACAAAAGGATTGTAACTTTGCAACTAAAAACCTGTAAATCTCGCGCGAACACCTTTTCGTGCCCAAGACTTTTTAACTTTCTGTCTTTAATATTTGCTGTCTCAATAATACTATAACATTTCCTGTTGCAGGTTACGTTGAACAATCGAAATATTCTAATCATGGGTGGCTGTGGACATGCAAATATGGTATGACATCAATTTCTTTGTTCTTTATCAGGGTTTCAAAATAAGCCGGCGAAGCAATTTTCCATTTCAACAACAATCAGTGTCACCACTTTCAGCGTGCGTCACATCCGGCGAAATTGAAATGTCATATACTCGCCAAGCGAAACATGCGTTTAAACGCACGTGTTGTGCTAGCCTGATAACAGACCTACGTTTCACCCGCCCTAAAATTCGTCTGATGAAAATGTTGTCAAAAGCGCCTTCCGCCCACTTTGCATTTTGCAATAATTAACGATGATGATTGACACATTTACATGTAACACCTAAAAATACAAATATGAAAGTTGCCGATTTCACTTTATTGCAAGTTTGTAAACTAATAAGAGTCGATAAGTACAGGTATTCGAATAAATATTTAAAATATTGGTAACCCCATGGAGCCCGTTGAATTGCTTTTATAAACTTAAACCTTTGTAAACAAACAGTTACATGCAGCTAGTAATTATACAACATTTTCAACACATTCTATAAATGCGATAAAATCTGCCTACGCAAGTTTGATTTGGCAATCGCCAATGTGCCGTTGTTGAATTGCATCCCAACTCTTACAATTTAGACGGTAGATACTGATCATAGAGTAGTTGTCGTTCGGCATCACAAAATATTTAGAATATTACACTGTATGCATATTTATATGCGTTGATTTACCGTTGAAAATATTCTGATCTTTTCAAATCTTTTCATGTTAGCGACCAACCAATCACAACCCATTTCCCTGTGAATTAGCTAAATCAGCTTGGTTTTTCATCAGACCTACGTTTCGCCCTTCGTCGACCCGCGAATTTTAGGACGGGCGAAACGTAGGTCTGTTATCAGGCTAGTGTTGTGCTAGCATCTGTAGTAATCTTGTACCGAGTATCGTAATTTGCTCGGTGTCGTATTAAATTTCGTCTTCAAATTAACATTGTTGACATCTTGAAATTCTGAAATTCATCTAAACTTGCGGCTGATACAGTACAGTAAGTCCCGTGTAGTGGCACGTAACTTGAAATTATGTTTATCTGACGCGCAGAAATTTTTATTCCAGTCTTCGCAGTTTTCCGGAACCTTTCTAAATTCTAATACGTTTACGTTGAGATCTTCTTTCCATACTTCAGATAACGGATGTATTTAATTTCTTTCTCTTTGCGGACGATACCAACCTATTATATGCTAACAAAAGTTTAAAAACTTTAGAATCAGTGGTAAATTTCGAGTTGAGGGAAGTTTGTAAGTGGCTAAATGCTAATAAACTAACATTAAATATAAAAAAATCAAATTTTGTAATCTTTCGACCATCGCAAAAACCAATGACCTATCAGCCTACTATTAAACTTTTTGACAATAATTCGAATAAATACATACCTCTCGAAAGTAAGGATTATATAAAATATCTTGGCATTCTCATTGATTGTAATTTGTCTTGGAAACAACACATTAATTACATTGCACTAAAGATTAGCAAAACTGTTGGAATCATTGCAAAACTCCGACATTATGTCGCATTCCATACCTTAATGAACATATATAAGTCATTAATTCAGCCATATCTATCATATGGAGTTGTTGCATGGGGATATGCAGCCAAAAAATATACGGACAAACTTCTCAAACTCCAGAAACGTGTGCTGAGACTTATCTACTTTAAAGACAATCGTGAACACTCTATCCCTGTATTTATCTCTTCAAACACCCTCCCTATCAACATGCTATACATTAGAGAATCCGCTGACTTGTTACATGATATTTCTAATGAAGTTGCACCAATTGCTCTTCAAGAATTATTTACCAAAACATGCGAGATTCATAGATATAATCCAGGTGATCTCGTGTTCGTATTTTAGCCAATCAGCGCTCAGAAAGGGTTGTCCGAATAGAAATCCATTTTGATGTGTTCAGTCAATTATATCTTTCGTTATTCTTTATGAAACTAATTGAAATTTTGTAACTATGTTTGGTTATGAGAACTATAGCTCTGACAAAAATATGGAATCGAAATAAAGTATATTACAGGAGATATTCAGTTGTTTTAATCATAAAATGGATTTCTATTTGACAACTAGTGCCAGTTCTTTTCCGCGTATCAAGATTATCTGGATACGAGAGCAGCTGCGAACAAGAATTTTTACATCAATTCTTCACAATTAGAAATCCAAAAACGCTCATTTTCGCGATTTGGTTCTTTTATCTGGAATGGTATTTCTCCAAGTTTCCGTGCGCAAAGGAAACATACCTTCAAAACCAAATTAAACAAAACACTTATGACAATTCTACAGAAGGAAAATGACCATATTGATCTGCCCTTGATAATAAACAGATTGCCTATTGAAACCAAACCATCCTACAATTGATTGTATAATCTCAATTTTTGTGGTTAATTATATAATTATGTGCTCAAATTCATTCCTATATTTAGCACTTTAGCGAGATTTCAATATCACCAATTTATTAACTTTACATAAGCAAATATATTGGCTTCAGCATGCAGTTCTGCTTGTAACTTTGTAAACCTGCAACTATAATTATCCCCCTCTCATAATTACATTATATCACTACCCGCCCCGATTAGCTTGGCTACTTGCGGCTAGTGAAAATTCATGTAAATATATCTGTAACTGGAAATAAATATGTGTATGTGTGTATGTGTATGGATGTTAAAAACTGGCGACCGTCTATATCATTGACAGCCGTATTAAAAGCTCGTCAAAGTCCCGAACCGCCGAAGTCCGCAACTCTTTAATAAAGTTTGCGATAGAGTTGGGCGGTATTTCAATATTGTCGCGATATTTTTACTCGTAATTATCGTATCGAAGGTAGACGAAACGTGAGCGATGATATACCGTAATTATCGTTGCGGTCAATGACTATCGTGATATTGTTTCGTAATGTATGTGTATAAAGCTTTTTTAAGTTTATAGACGATAATCACGATATGATTTTTAAGTATCGCCTAACTCTACTTCGTGTTTATGTTGTGTTTAACACGTTGGAACGCGAGCATAAACACGTGCTTTGCGTGGTGAATATCTCATTTCATTTTCACCGGATGTGATGCAGAAAGAGCAGCAGTGTTTTATCAGGTTTAGGGCAAGTTGTGTGGATTGCTAAACTACAGTAACTATCAAAATATTGCCATACGCATGAGTGTGTGAATGTAGTAGTTGTCTATACAGGGTGTAGAAGAAAAACTGCACAGTTCGAAAATGTCCGCTCAATTGCAAATTCCCCAAAATTTGTGAAAACTTTATGCAAGCGTGGGTAATTTGGGGTTTGCTAGTATCTTTACCACTAAAATCTTTTTGAAAAGTAAATTTTCGAATGCAGCTAGGAGGGTTGTTTAAAAAAAAACGCTTCAAAAATGGCTTGCACACAACTTAAAATGCAATTTGAATTGATCGGGTGCAAATTTAGAACTTTCAAAATATTTGACAATTTGATTTACTTCAAGTCCTACGCGCGAGCTCCAAAACTTGGATTTTTTGCCATAGTAGCCTTTCACTCATAATTTATTCCACGCATGAGGCATGACTGATTTTATGCATGATTAATTTCTTACTTCTTTACAGAAAGTTAAAAAATTATACGTGACAGGCTACTACGACAAAAAAGTCCAAGTTTTAGTGTTTGCACAACGTTCCCGCAAATTATACACCCTGTGCAAGTCATTCTACTGAGTCTCGTCGTATATGGCTAATAGAGAGTTTACGATCTACGACGCTGCCAGTTCAACGACGCGGTCTGAATTTCAGCTCAAGAATGAGCGCTGAGCAATTTGATTACTGTAATAAATGTTTGAAGCTTTTTTAAACAACCTTGAAAACGGCTAAGTTCGACTAAAGTCATGCGATCTTTCTTGTAATTTCGACTTGAAGTAACACCTCTTGGGTCGCAATAAACTTTCACGTTGCATGAAAGACATGATAATGCTTATTAGAATGTTAGGGTTTGTAATCCAAGTGAGAATATATACATTTTAAGACCTAACCAGGAACGACTGCGAAAAATGCAGCACAAGGTCCTCTTGTAGGAATTGAACCTACGGCCCTGCGATTCCGGTGCAGCGCTCTAACCAACTGAGCTACAGAGACCAGTTGTTGAGCTGTAACCGCAAGTTCATGTATATATAGGTAATTGGGTGTGCGGGTCGTGATAAGGTGGACTTCAATGATTTGGAGTATTGCACTTCACTTGGTGGAATTAATATTAGAATGTTAGGGTTTGTAATCCAAGTGAGAATATATACATTTTAAGACCTGACCAGGAACGACTGCGGTTTAGAGCACTGCACTGGAATCGCAGGGCCGTAGGTTCAATTCCTACCAGAGGACCTTGTGCTGCATTTTTCGCAGTCGTTCCTGGTTAGGTCTTAAAATGTATATATTCTCACTTGGATTAACAAACCCTAACATTCTAATATTAATTCCACCAAGTGAAGTGCAAGAATCCAAATTATTGAAGTCCACCTTATCACAACCCGCACACCCGATTACCTAAATATACATGAACTTACGGTTAAAGCTCAACAGCTGTCCTCTGTAGCTCAGTTGGTTAGAGCGCTGCACCGGAATCGCAGGGCTGTAGGTTCAATTCCTACCAAAGGACCTTGTGCTGCATTTTTCGCAGTCGTTTCTGGTTAGGTCTTAAAACGTATATATTCTCACTTGGATTACAAACCCTGACATTTCTAATATTAATTCGAATTCCACCAAGTGAACTGCAAGAATCCAAATTATTGAAGTCCACCTTATCACAACCCGCACACCCGATTACCTAAATATACATGAACTTACGGTTAAAGCTCAACAACTGGCATCTGTAGCTCAGTTGGTTAGAGCGCTGCACCGGAATCGCGGGGCCGTAGGTTCAATTCCTACAAGAGGACCTTGTGCTGCATTTTTTGCAGTCGTTCCTGGTTAGGTCTTAAAATGTATATATTCTCACTTGGATTACAAACCCTAACATTCTAATATTAATTCCACCAAGTGAAGTGCCAAGAATCCAAATTATTGAAGTCCACCTTATCACAACCCGCACACCCGATAACCTAAATATACATGAACTTGCGGTTCAAGCTCAACAGCTGGCCTTTGTAGCTCAGTTGGTTAGAGCGCTGCACCGGAATCGCGGTACCGTAGGTTCAATTCCTACCAGAGGACCTTGTGCTGCATTTTTCGCAGTCGTTCCTGGTTAGGTCTTAAAATGTATATAATTCTCACTTGGATTAAAAGTTAAAACCCTAACATTCTAACATTTGAAATTAAGGATTTGGAGGTTTTGCGATCACTGATAACTTGATAATAATATAAAACAAAACACTTCTATCTGCGACTTTTACTTATCACTGATAACTTGATAATAATTTAAACCAGTCAAGTTGTAGTTTAAATAGAGAATAATACATGGGTGCACGAAAAACCAGATTTATTTCGAGTGTTGAACATGAGTGCGCAGCGAACAAGTGAGCGCATCGAACGAGTGAGATGTCATGTTCAACACGAAAAATAAATCTGGTATTTCCAACCACACATGTATTTTTCTGTTTATTATATAAAGGACAGTCTTTTAAAAGCGATAATTTTTACAGAAAAGTGATAATTGAAAAGGCGATAATTTTCACATGTGAGATTATCATGAATAATTTTACATGTGAGATTATCATTTTTATCAGTGCTCGAAATCTCTTTCAAACACTCATTAATAATTCATAAGCTTATTGACGAAACATGTCGACCATATTATGTCACGTGCAGTGGCTTTAAACCTGATAAAACACTCCTAATTGGTATTCTTTATATAAAGAATACTAATAAGGCAGTATCTATTGTAGTCGTGTCCTCATTAGTATTCTTTATATAAAGAATACTAACAAGGCAGTAAATCTATTGAATTTGTAGTCGTGTTTGAAGCCGTTTAATAAACTCGAAGGTCGTGTTTTATTAGGTCTAAAGCCACTCGCGCTGCGCGCTCGTGTCTTTTAACCTAATAAAACACTCCTGCTCGTTTATTAAACAGTACATAAAACACTATACTTTATATAATAAAAATTCATAAATTTGAACCACGCTAGAGCATGCAACAGCAAAATGCTCTATAGTATGATGCACAAAATTTTGGGAGATGAAATACACGAACAAAAAATCAGAGAGTCGGTTTGCTTGAAACTCACTTGGGGTGGGGGTCGGGGGTGCAACACCCCTAATAATTTCTCATGAGGAATTTCAGGTAGATTTCCAGTGCACTTTTAGGTAAATTTAAGTAGATTTTCAGAAGATTTTCAGTGGAATTCAGGTAATTCTCAAGACATGAGAAAGTGAATTTGAAAACAACTGTATTTTCGGAAAAATTATTATATGTCCTGAATTTTGTACATCTGGAAACATTTTGGTACCCCCCCAACCCCTCTATCTAACCTCACACACACCCTGAGACGAAGTGCTAGCAACGGCACTGAGTATACATCTTTTGAAAACAGGCGAGGGGTTATTGCATGCATGTATTTCTAGTTTACTCATAATTTTTCGCGCATTTTGCAGGGATGCATATTATAGCGGACCACAGGACCATTGGTCGCAGAAAATGTTTGAGGTTGGCAGAAAAAAATGGAGGGTAAAACTTAAAAGTCTCAAAAGAACAAAGTAAAGAGAAAGAAAGGAAAAACAGAAAGGAAGAAAATCAGAAAGTGACATAATTGAATAATAAGCTGTAGGTTGTGAACTAGTGATATTTGCAACATACAGTTTCCAATAATATATGAATACAACTACAATATGTGTATTAAAAAATCTGCGAGTGTGGTGATTTCTTACAATGTAGTAAAAAATCAAATCAGTCAATATTTTGTGACGTTAT
This sequence comes from Paramuricea clavata, assembly GCA_902702795.2. Lineage (NCBI taxonomy): Eukaryota > Metazoa > Cnidaria > Anthozoa > Malacalcyonacea > Plexauridae > Paramuricea > Paramuricea clavata. The sequence goes on along the minus strand of CACRXK020001945.1, from coordinate 27,804 downwards.
AATATTTTGTAAAAGGGTATAGTATATTTATAGCATGTTACTATATTTAGAGCGTAATCGTGTTGTCTTCGTACAGCTGGCTCGCATTTACCAGCAGTCCCAAGCAGTTACCCATGCGCACAACAACAAAAACTTGTCAAACTTTTGTTTTACTGGTTTTTCATTTAATGTATTCATCTGTGAATCTGGACGGCGGCTACATGAAACGACTGTTCATTCGCTTGCAGTGGTGTCTCCTCAACTCAGCTAGAAACTACTGCTAGCAGGATAAAATATGTCTATTTTGGTTTCAAATCTAATGAAATGGTGCATAGAATACACTGAATTTTAAATAGTGATCAAATTTAAACATAAGATTCCCAGTGTTTGCGTTCACAAAACTGATATTTTCATTGGTTTGTGGTCCCAGAAAATAAAATATTTGTGCAGCCCTGGCATTTTGCATGTCATCAAACATCTACAAATTTATTATTATTTGCCAATGGCGTTCAATTCAACTTTTCACCAAAAAGTAAGGTTTTACACACAGAGTATATGACGATACGGTAACTTTTTGTATTAAATTCCATGTTTGTCCGCCATGACAGTATACAAGAACTGCCTGGCGCTCCCCAGGACGCACCCTTCCCAACAGCCCTTTCGCACGTCGCCTGCCTGCCTGCCTGCCTGCCTGCCTGAATACTTCATGTATTCTAATTATTTATAGCGCCTGGATACGAGGCAGAACGAAACTGTGTGTTAATTTAAAGAAAGCATTAAAAAGTTCAGAACGTGAAGCGGCTAACAGACCTAGGCGTAATAGTCCTGTTAAACCCGTTGCAATAAGACTCTACGGCGGTCTATGTTTAATATTCTCGTTATATTTTCTCGCGCCAACAAGAACACTGTAAAGATCAAGCTTTTCCCATAACCTTTTAGTAAATTGACCCTTACTAAAGGGTATTGAACAATCAAACTCTCGACGAAGCAAATTCGGTTTTATAAAATTATATTATTGAAAATCACTCACAGTTGTATACGCGGTCTAGTCTCTCTCACAGTCACACAGTCACTACATTCCTATCTTTTAACTTCTCTTCATAATAATATAAATGTGTCAATCATGCAATGTTCGTCCCTAATTAAAGTAATAATTAATCCTGCCATTAAATCACAAATATTAAGATATATATATAGACAGTTTCCGACAACCTGTTGGTAGAACGGCCAAAAACAAGCTATCTCTTGCTCGCGTTTGAGATTTGACAATTAGTTCGCGTTTCGACTTTCGAGAAGCGTTCATATTATGCCGTGACATATTAAAAGCGTATTCACTTTTGAGTGACAGTGGCTCAGACTCGCAGCTAGCCAATCATCAATTCACGTCGCCGGTCATGACGACCCGCACAGCCTAAAAATTGCAACTTTTGCGGATTGAATACGCAAAAGTCCGGAAATCAGAGCGCATTATCTCATTAAATATAATTCGAAAAACTGTCATCAATCGGTTATTAGTTTCATTACTCACAGTAGGTACTCGGTTTGAAATTCTATTATTAACAAGTTATTAATTAAAAATGCATACTGCGGGAAGCAATTTGTTATGCTCGGTTAAACATTATACAGCATAATATCAGCTGTGTGACACTAATGTGTATGAATGTATGTAGATATTAAACAGAGTCAAATGTCTTACCCTATCAACAGATATATTATTATTCCATTGCAGTATTGTCTCTGGCCATTTCTTAAATCTCAGCGTGCCTATACCGAACAGACGAACAAGCTTTTCCGTCGCCACTTTTTCCTTGACAAGTTTTACTTGCTCGCGTATACGACAAAAAATTTACAAGTTTTCCGCGTGCCAAGGAGCCTTGTATAGTATATAAGCTGGTCAGTACGTACCACACAATATCTTGTCAATGTAATGAGAGTACAGAGTATGGTATAGTAAAGTAAGATTATGAAGTCATGAGACAATTAATACGCAAGCAATACATGCATGGTCATGGACAATGCACAATTTTTGTCTGCTTTTTTCTCAATTAAACATACAATTATAATTTATATACAAAAACAAATAACAGAAGGAAAACGTCTACATATAAACGTATAATAACGCAGCGTAAATCAATATCACTGACGTGAAAGGCATGCAATATTCGGCCGCCAATCACAAAACATATATTCTATAATATGAATATTAGGCAGCTGCATGTTCTGTTGTATAATATTCCTGAAAAAAACACAAGGAAAATTTGACGTTTTGAAAGTTTAGTTTTATCCTGACTGACAATGAACTATAGTTATATAAATATATATATATACATATATATATATATATATATATATATATATATATATATATATATATATATATATATATATATATATATATATATATACTGCTATTTTGTGTACTATAGATGTGATCGGCTTGTACCCTCATATACCACACGAGGAAGGGTTGGAAGCGCTTCTGGGAGCTTTTAATAGGGCTGAGTGGGAGCTACCGGTTGAGGACTTGGTTTCTTTGGCAAGGCTTATCTTGGAAAACAACTATTTTGAATTTGATGAAAAAATCTTCCGCCAAAAATTGGGGACAGCCATAGGGACCAAGTTCGCACCAGGTTTTGCAAATATATTTATGGGCTACTTGGAAGAAAAATTTTTGGAGACGTGTGAGTTAAAACCGTGGGTATGGTGGCGTTTTCTGGATGATATTTTTGTGATTTGGCTTCATTCGGAGGAGGAGCTAAATTATTTTTTGCTTCGTTTGAATTCTTTTCACGAAAATATCAAGTATACATGGGATATAAGTTATCATAGGATTTCTTTTCTTGACGTGTCGGTAGGATTGGATAATGGGGTTTTTTGTACTGACGTGTATAGTAAACCTACTGATGCACATCAGTATTTAAATTTTAAGTCCTGCCATCCTCCACATGTTAAGAGGGGAATTCCCTATGGACAGGCATTGCGTCTTAAGCGGATTTGCCATTCAGATAAGGTTTTTGAGAGTAGGCTTCAGGAATTGAAAGGGTTTCTGGTTAAAAGGGGCTATAATAGCGAATTTGTAGAGAGTCAGTTTAAGAGGGTAAGGTTTTTGGATCGGTCGGCATTATTTAAACGGGGAACTGAGCAAACTAGAAGAGAAAATAATAAGAGTACCTTTATCATAGATTATCACCCAGCATTGCGGGAAATTTATGGAATTTTTAGGGAATTGCAAAATATTGTAGGCTTATCTAGCAAGTTCTTAAGTGTCATGCCAGAGCCACCTATGGTGTGTTTTAGGAGATCCAAAAACCTTAAAGACCATCTTGTTCGGGCTAAATTGTATAAGCTTGAGGTTGCAGCTAGAGGGATGGTTAAATGTGGGGGGAAAAAGTGCAAGGTTTGTGATTCCATCGTGGTAGCGGATACTTTTCAAAGTACAGTACAACGGCGCACGTTTCACATTAACCATCACTTTGATTGTAACTCTCAGGGGGTGGTTTATTTAATTACTTGCGGAAAATGTAATAAACAATACGTGGGCAATACGGTAACGTCATTTCGTCTTAGATTTAATAACCACAAGAGTTCGCTTAATAGATTTTCTAAGGGCCAAAGAGGTTTATGTGGTCAACATTTGTATGAACATTTTTTTAAGGAGGGCCATTCGGGTCTTAATGATTTTAAAGCACAGATTATTGATATCACGGATGTTAATAAACCTACAGAGAGGGAAAGTTTTTGGATTGAAAAATTGAATACATATGTACCACTGGGATTAAATTTGAGGGAGGAATATTAATGCAAGTCTATATATATTATTAGTGTATGTTAATTAGGATTAGGCCAAAGGTATTTAAGGACATGGATTTGAACTTATCTCGTTTCTGACGAAGGGGCTGTGCCCCGAAACGTATCTTTACAACATGTATCTATTCATTTGAAGTTTAATAAAATTTATTTTCTATTTGAAGCTTTATATATATATATATATATATATATATATATATATATATATATATATATATATATATATATATATATATATATATACTGTAATTTATATATAGAGAGGTTTCGAAGTTCCGATCCCAATGGAATTGCAGAGCCGCAGGTTCAATTCCCGCCGGAGGGCCTATATAGTTGCATATATCGAAACTGCTTTTGGTTAGGTTTAAAAAAATGTTGACAACTTTCCGTTCGATTATCAATCTACAAGTATCTTTATTCTAATTGGTATTCTTCTCAATACACTCGCAGTGCATTGATTTATGATTGATTGATCAACCTGGTAAAACACTCCTGCATTAAACATTACCTATTAAATATCCTATTAGAATATATAATTGGTCTTTGATAGAGAAAACGGCCAATAGGATCGAATACACTGTATTGTATCAGTCAGATTGTATTTGCAAATTGGGTTTCTTGTTCAGAATGAGACTTACAATGAACATTTTTTAAGATAAGAGAATTTGATGGCAAATAGCAAACAAGTATTTAATAAATAAGTGTACCAACGCTGTTTCTAAAAATATCACTTTGTACATAAATGTTTGTTTTCAATAAGATGTAAGTTGCTGTGTAATAATTATGATACAACTTTCAGCTTTATAACTGATTAAGCAAAGATGACTACATCTTCTTAATCTGTCAGCAAAAGATGACTGCATCTTTCTGACACAAGAGCATCCACTAAAAGAATTCTCATTGTCTTTATACTGTACAACAGCAATGTAGTTTTTATGCCTTGAATAGCAGCTTATGATAAAAATATAGAATTTATTGTACTTTTTATTTAGATATAAATTGCTGTGTAATAATTATGATACAACTTTCAGCTTTAACTGATTAAGCAAAGATGACTACATCTTCTTAATCTGTCAGCAAAAGATGACTGCATCTTTCTGACACAAGAGCGTCCACTGAAAGAATTCTCATAATCTTTATACTGTACAACAGCAATGTAGTTTTTATGCCTTGAATAGTAGCTTATGATAAAATTATAGAATTTGTTGTACTCATTTCATTTAGATATAAGTTGCTGTGTAATAATTATGATACAACTTTCAGCTTTAGCTGATTAAGCAAAGATGACTACATCTTCTTAATCTGTCAGCAAAAGATGACTGCATCTTTCTGACACAAGAGCGTCCACTGAAAGAATTCTCATAATCTTTATACTGTACAACAGCAATGTAGTTTTTATGCCTTGAATAGCTTATGATAAAATTATAGAATTTGTTGTACTTTTCATTTAGATATAAGTTGCTGTGTAATAATTATGATACAACTTTCAGCTTTAACTGATTAAGCAAAGATGACTACATCTTCTTAATCTGTCAGCAAAAGATGACTGCATCTTTCTGACACAAGAGCGTCCACTAAAAGAATTCTCATAATCTTTATACTGTACAACAGCAATGTAGTTTTTATGCCTTGAATAGTAGCTTATGATAAAATTATAGAATTTATTGTACTTTTCGTATATATATAAGCTGCTGTGTAATTATTATGATACAATTTTTAGCTTTAACTGATTAAGCAAAGATGACTACATCTTCTTAATCTGTCATCAAAAGATGACTGCATCTATCTGACACAACAGCGTCCACTGAAAGAATTCTCATAATCTTTATACTGTACAACAGCAATGTAGTTTTTATGCCTTGAATAGTAGCTTATGATAAAATTATAGAATTTGTTGTACTCATTTCATTTAGATATAAGTTGCTGTGTAATAATTATGATACAACTTTCAGCTTTAGCTGATTAAGCAAAGATGACTACATCTTCTTAATCTGTCAGCAAAAGATGACTGCATCTTTCTGACACAAGAGCGTCCACTAAAAGAATTCTCATAATCTTTATACTGTACAACAGCAATGTAGTTTTTATGTACTATTTAAAAAACGAGCAGGAGTGTTTTGTTAGGTTTAAAGCCACGAGCGCGCAGCGCGAGTGGCTTTAGACCTAATAAAACACGACCTGCGAGTTTTTTAAATGGCTTCAAAAACGTTTGCATGATAAGTCAAATCTGAATAAGAAACATCTTTATATAAAAATCTTTATATAAAAATCTTTATATAACAATCTTTATATAGTTTGCATAACAATGGTCTTTTGTTAAAGTGTTCTTTAGCTGGTATAAAGACGTATGCACGTGACCAATTTCTTACTCAAGATTCGGATAATAGCTTCATGAATTATTAATGAGTTTTTGAAGCCTTGAATAGTAGCTTATGATAAAATTATAGAATTTATTGTACTTTTCATTTAAATATAAGTTGCTGTGTAATAATTATGATACAACTTTCAGCTTTAACTGATTAAACAAAGATGACTACATCTTCTTAATCTGTCAGCAAAAGATGACTGCATCTTTCTGACACAAGAGCGTCCACTAAAAGAATTCTCATAATCTTTATACTGTACCACAGCAATGTAGTTTTTATGTCTTGAATACTAACATTATTTTATAGGATTTATTGTGAAATAAAAGTGAGCGTATACCTCTTCAATTAGTATGCATTATCACTGCATGGTGATAAGTAATAATAAGGTAGAATAGTGCATCTAGTGATTCTACATGATTGGTTCTACATACTCATTGAAATAAACAGTAGAGGCAATTGTAAATCCTACCCGTGCCCGTGAAGGTGCAGAAATATTAATGATCAGTCCACAAGAGAAATGCCATCATAATCATACCACCTGCCATGATATTTGTATCTCCATGTAGTGAACTCCATTCTAGAATGCGATTCCTCCTAGGGTGTATGTGGTGTTACAAACGATTAATGTTTTATATAACATTGACATTATACAACTCAATACACCTTTTCGATAATTACGTCACAAGTATTTCCTTTGTCTGGGAGCCTCGCTTCATGAATCAAGAAGAAACACAATTCGCTCACGATTCATGAAAACGAGGCTCCTGGACCAAGGAGAAACTTGTGACGTAGTTATTGAAAGGGTGTAGTGTAGAGTCTTGTGGTATGGTTTGTATGGTTGAACATGCAACTTCTGTTGTGATGCTCACAGGCAGGGTAAACAGCTTGTAAAGATACGATTGTAAGAATTATCACATGTAATAAAGTAAATTGTTACATTCATAACCTTTGGGCTCCGATGGTCAGTAATGAAAGCACGGAATGAGTCAAACAAATAACAACAGTGTATAAACTGTCTAATAAACACGTTTAAATATATGCGTCAGTATGCAAATCTATCACACCTTGGGTAAAATATTACCATGCAGTAAAACAATTATCATGCAGTTACACTTATATTCATACTTGCGCTTAATATTACCCGTAAATCATTGGCCATGCATGAGAGTGTTTTGTACACATTTTTGTCTATTTTGGAAATGTACTTGACCAGACGACTATGTATTTGTATTAAATATGAAAGAGGATATCAAAGTTGGCAGAGCATTGGGCTAGTATTCCAAAGGTCATAGGTTCGATTCCCACCGTGACCGGGCATATTTTTCAAGCTCGGCCGGTGTGGATATACACTCAGAGTAACATCACAAACATAACATATTCACCTGAGTACACAACACCAGCACAGAAAAAAAAATATCAACATACCCCAGTGCGTCCAAGTTATGTACTGTAACTAAGTAGTGTCTGCCATCCTACGTCTGAAATTTTTATTCTGACTTTCAGAAGAAGCATAGTCCAATCTGGCATTTTAATAGATTTAAGCAGAATTGACTGGTTTTGTTCCGAAAGAGTCGTGTCTAATGCCTCGAGTCTTGAAAATATCACATCGGTTGCCCCAAAATCACAACATCAGAATATTATATACCCGGCGACCGCCTTCTGATGCCGATAATTTCGTTGATGTTCTCCTCGGGGTTCTCTTGATAGGCACACGCAACAACATTCAGGGATTTCCGATGAATTGCTCGCCATTCGTTTTAATGCGACGCGTCCTTTCTTGTGGTGATATTTCCTTCGATTTAATGAGAGCGCTTGTTGACGCGTGCGGCGATGTAATTTTGGCGCGCACGGAGAGAAAAACAATCTCCTGTTCTTGTCTTTCCATTCGAACACGCTTTGGACTTGGCTCTAGGTCCGCGTTTCCTGCAGGGTCTGAGCCGTCTTCATCTATATATCTGTCGTGGTCTTTAAGATCAGCGATATTTAATACCTTTTCTACGTCGCTGGAGAACAATCGGAAGGTTGCGCTTCCTTCGTGCTTTCTACCAGATTTCGGATGGCCAAAGAGCAAGTGATTGTACGCGTTAATTCTTGCTATAGTCAAACCAATGCGAATATACTGGAAAGTACATTTCGCACATTGATCTGAGCACACAGCGGTTTTTGTTCGAAATTGGCGCGTGTTTGCATTTATAACTCCCAACTACGGCGTTTACAAATGTGTTAAGCCATTACGAATTATTAAATTATTATTAAATCGAATATAGCTTATCAATATTTAAACCAAGAATAAAACGGACTATTAAATTACACTAGTATGATATAATTGGGTGAGTTAATTTAATTTGTATATGTCAACCCTCAAACGCCTGCCTTACAAACGCCATGGGAACGAACACATTTTGCCTTAATTTTTTCACACATCGTGCGGGTCCTCATGACGGGGAATTCGATTACACTGCCAAACCCAGCAGGCCGCGGTCTTTCCCAGGCTTGCCCGAGTGTTTGATTGCGTTCCATATATAGTTTGCCTACCTCTAGTGTCGGCCAATTTAAGTTATTCAGTAAAATTTGGGAAGGGCGTACGTATTTCGTAGTTGCTCCTAGTAATTGATACTTGAAGATCAAACTTACCTCGCAAATGTTGATTAGAAGAATATAACCAGTCAGCGATAACATATCCTTATTAAACAAATATTGTCTGGTGAAATATATGGTTTACTGTTTTGATCATATTAACGCGTTAGGAATCTAGAACAAGGTTTACAAGAAAGATTGCATCCAATTCTTTGTCTTTGAACCGCTTACAAACACTAAAGGTGGGCAGAAATCAGTTAACACCAAACAAAGACACACTGCATGGTAACTATGGCTATGCACACTGAGTCAGTGTTTGATTGCGTTGCTTAGTTAGCTCATACCGGACCGTCAGTCGTAAGCCATTGTATGCAGAATTTTTTGTGTTTTACACCAAGCGAAAATATTAAACTGTAGGACAATGTGCATTTAGAATAACCCTACAGGTGTGATGTCAAACTAACAAAGTGGTAATATTTTGTGATTAACGATATATTTTAATATATAGTTTAGCCCGTACCGCCAATTGGAACTCATTGTATTTAAGTGTGCAGACAGAAATTAAATCAGTGCTGAATTTATTGAGTTTTACATAAAGCGAAAACTTTAAACTGTAGGACTTGATTTAAATGAATTACTATTGAGTAATGTAGTGACAAATTAAGCCCCACTAACACAATACAACTTTTTTTAGGACTTGATTTACAGTGTTGAATTACTATTGAGTATTGTAGTGACAAATTAAACCCCACTAACGCAATACAACTTGATAAGGTCCCTGTAACTCAGGAACGAATTCTGAGACTATAACATGACTTAGCAACTCGCACGTTTTCTAGCTGAGCAGAAAAAGTCACGAGTGAAAGTTCTCGGGCAAAAGCTTGAAAATACTCTACATTTTAAAACATTCTTTCCGATTTAGGCACAATTTAATTTTTGAGGTAATTAACGAAGCACGGCAGAGCGTTAAAACGCACTGCCGTGCTTCGTTAATTACCTCAAAAATTAAATATAACATATATTATATCTTATAATTTTTAGAATAGTTTTGAAGTTTCGGACACATATGCTACTACTGAAGACACACTTCCTACAATAGTTATATAAGCAACACTTGTGCCTAAATCGGAAAGAATGTTTTAAAATGTAGAGTATTTTCAGGCTTTTGCCCGAGAACTTTCACTCGTGACTTTTTCTGCTCAGCTAGAAAACGTGCAAGTTGCTAAGTCATGTTATAGTCTCAAAATTCGTTCCTGAGTTACAGGGACCTTGCCAAGTTGTATTGCGTTACGGTGGGGTTTAATTTGTCACTACAATACTCAATAGTAATCCAACACTGTAAATCAAGTCCTAAAAAAAGTTGTATTGTGTTTATAGTGGGGCTTAATTTGTCACTACAGTACTCAATACTTACAATATGGTAAATCCAACGCTGTAAATCAAGTCCTAAAAAAAGTTGTATTGTGTTAGTGGGGCTTAATTTGTCACTACATTACTCAATAGTAATTCATATAAATCAAGTCCTACAGTTTAAAGTTTTCGCTTTATGTAAAACTCAATAAATTCAGCATTTAATTCCGGTCTGCACACTTAAATACAATGAGTTCCAATTGGCGGTACGGGCTAAACTATATATTAAAATATATCGTTAATCACAAAATATTACCACTTGTTTTGACATCACACCTGTAGGGTTATTCTAAATGCACATTGTCCGCCTACAGTTTAATATTTTCGCTTGGTGTAAAACACAATAAATTCTGCATACAATGGCTTACGACTGACGGTCCGGTATGAGCTAACTAAGCAACGCAATCAAACACTGACTCAGTGTGCATAGCCATAGTTACCATGCAGTGTGTCTTTGTTTGGTGTTAACTGATTTCTGCCCACCTTTAGTGTTTGTAAGCGGTTCAAAGACAAAGAATTCTCTGGAAATCATCAGAGTCATGATTTTTATATTTGGATGCAATCTTTCTTGTAAACCTTGTTCTAGATTCCTAACGCGTTAATATGATCAAAACAGTAAACCATATATTTCACCGGATAATATTTGTTTAATAAGGATATGTTATCGCTGACTGGTTATATTCTTCTAATCAACATTTGCGAGGTAAGTTTGATCTTCAAGTATCAATTCCTAGGAGCAACTACGAAATACGTACGCTCTTCCCAAATTTTACTGAATAACTTAAATTGACCGACACTAGAGGATAGGCAAATGAAACAAAAATCTTGTCTAATGTTCAAAGTGTACCACAAATTAGGCCCATCTTATCTTTCACAGCCATTTAATCGAGCGAATTTAATTCACACTGATGGTACACGAGGTCATGACTACAATTTTGTCATCCCTAAACCAAACACCAATTTTTTGAAAAATAGTCTCGAATATAACCGAGCAGTGGTATGGAATTCAATAGTAATTGAAATTAGGAATTCCACTTCCCTAAAATATATTCAAAAATAAACTGTATTATTATATATCAATAGTCAAAGTCGCATTTTTCTAGTGTTTTATTGGTTGAGAGCATATCACGTGAGAGTGACGAAATTAGGCTGTCTCTCTCGCAACAGCGCGAGAGGGAGATAATACGTTATCGACCGGTGAATAACAAAAAAAATTACGTGCGCCATCACGTGAAGATGCGACCTTTGGACATGCCTAGTACGTAATTAAAACTTTCGCTTTAAGTAACTGCAGTGTAGCCAGTGTTTAATATAACGTTTTAACAATAAAATATTTCATGTATTTACGTTCATTTGTTGTTTAATTTGTTGTTTCTTTGACTATTGATATATAATAAAACACTTATTTACTGAGACCTCGGGAAAGCAGTGTGTTTTGTGGACCCTCGACCGGGTCCACAAAACACACTGTTTCCCTCGGTCTCAGTAAATAAGTGATAAGTATTAATTTGTTATGTGTACTGATAGCCTTAATTTCTCATTCTCCTTGACCTTGCAAATATTGTAAATATTTCAAATGTCACGGCGCCTGGCAAGATCATCTTATTTTTGATGACAGGCCTCCGTGGCTAAATAAAGTTCACTATCGCTATCATATTTATTATTAAACTATTGACTTCGACACTGCCAAGATTTGCGACACACTTTATAAATATAGTTCAAGTGTAAAATATCCTCAACGGTATCCCCACGTACATTGTATTAAAGTGTATATGAAATGAAAATTTCGATATTGGGTTTTTTGCATTTTCTGAAAGTTTGGTCTTTTCCGATCATAAAAATACAAACCTTGTTGAAAAATTCGAAGCAGAAGTTTGTTAATTTTACGATTAAAGTTCGCTTTTTCGACTATCTACTGGCGAAATTCCTGACATTCCATCGCGCGGCCAGTGACGTACAGTATGCAGTATGACACAGTGCGATCTTTGGATATGTAAACACTATGAAACTTATAGCTTCGTCTGGGTATAGAATTGGGTTTTTGAGATATTTTGAAGAAAATTGAAACGAATCCACTTTCTGTAGACTTCGCTTTCAATCTATAGATACAATATAATTACAACATGACGAGTTGTAGCGTATAAGCGGCCGAAAATGCAAATTCGATGAGACAAGAGACTATGTCTACGTTGTAGGTTTCAGACCGCATATTATTTAGGCTTAGGCTATAGCTGATATTAATTATGGCAAACTTTGTAGTAACTAGTGTAAGCATAACATGGAAATTAATACTAAATATCTACATTTACTGACATGCCATAGCATGAGTATGGACCATTCCAAAACTAACAAATTTTGAATTAAAATACGATAGGGTAAAACTACTTTAATTAATATAGCTGCTTCTAATGACGGAAATGTGTATCAGTTCACGTGTCAATGCTGTAGCGCATTGTATGCTGGCCAAACACACCGACACATTCAGACACGTATCTCAGAGCATATGGGAGTCTCGCCTTTGACATGACTGGAAAGGAACGCTCTATCTCAACCATGTCTAGACTGCATGCGCAATCAGCACATAAGCAGTGTTAAATTTTTTTCTGACTGAACATAAAACATAATATTAAGCATTTTAATGATTTAAAAATGTTAACCAAAGGCTAGAAATACAATTGTATTCCATAGTCCATACTCTCGCTTTGACACAAAGAGCAGAAACACAAGATAAATGAAATGTTTGCATCAGAAGTTCTTATTCTATCTTCAATGGACGATTCCAGCTATAGACACAATTTTGATCAAGACAAGAAGAACGAAACCATTACAATAGCTGGAATGAGCATCTTAAAATGAGTAAAATTGCAAAGTTTGGCTGCGAATTGTTGTAAAATGAGGAAAATATAGCCTGTGAAGTTCGCAAATTTTGTATATATAGGCCTACTGTATATTTGCATTATATACGCGCGGGAAAAATAACCGTTTTTGAGCCTAAAGTGGTTTTTTTAACTTACCGCGCGTATAATACACTGTCGAAAATGTTCCCTCCGTTGAACGGTAGTTCTCGACACAATGACTCTTTTTGGTTATCTAGGTTTTATTAAAATATCCACAAATAAAAATAATGTATTAAAAGGTAAAACTCTCACAAATCACGATACACGATCTCAAATCAGCGCACGGGCTATACAAATCACACTTGTCACTGTTCAATTGCAAACTGACTTGACTGTTGTTACATTCACACTGTTTCTAAATTCTAACACTACACACTAACTCTCTGTACCTGTTACGCCTAACTTTAGTGTTGAAACTCTATCCTCAAATCTATTATAAGGCTACGTCATGCACTAATTATTAATCTATCAAAATGTTATAAAATGGCTTATCTGTTCTGTCAGTCCCGACACACTCCTCCATTTAGATCAGTCTTGAGATATATGACTACAAGGGAGTGACTTCGTCATATAATTCCACGCACTCTGTGCGACTACCTGTGAAAAACTCATGTTAAGAGCAACAGAAAAATTTATTGCTTCATTTGAAAGAGCATGGAAAAATAAGCCAATTGGCCGTTTAATGCTATACTCTATCTCATCTAGTTCCGAAGTTATACGCAAAAATGTGCAAAATATAAGTTGCTGATTCAGCACAACGTGGGACGTCATTAGTTGGGTAAGTATGGTCGCGGTCACATTAGCGCTAGAATCGTGCTTGCTTGAACTAAATCCACCTGAATCGCTCAACACATCACCTTCCAAGCGCGCTTGCCAGTGTGACCGCGCAATACACAAAACCCAAGCATGCTTGAAATCTGACACGATTTGCTTGAAATTTCAAAGGCGCCGAAGCACGATCCAAACACACTACAGGGTATGTTTGAATCGTGCTAGAATGTGGATCTCAAGTGGATTAAATAATTCAGCCAATAAAATGTGGAGTTTTAGGAGGCAAATAGACAAGTAATTTCAACATGTCATTTTTAATTTGAATAGAGACAGAACCGCGGTAGATTCGAACTATTTTGCTTACACAACAACGCGCTAAGCAGTGAGTCGAATGAATAAACGGTATTTCTGTATGGAAACCTGAAGCAGAAACCAAATTCAAAATTTCAAAGTAATTTAGTTCTTGCCCGTGTAATTATATAATATACAATGTTAACACCCCTATTTAATACATATAATATGATAATGAATAACGATCGGGCAAGCGATTTGCGCCAGAACTAAGGACAAAGACACATTTCTCTATATGTTCTAAAGTATAAACTTAGTTAGGCCTACGAAATCACAAGAATAATGTGTATTCGTTGCCTTTAATATAATGGACTTTAGATTATTAGATAGGTTTTTAATGTTTATCTGTCAACAACAGCAAGCAAGCAAAGGTTGCTTTTTTGAGTGTGACCGCGACGTGCTTGGCTTACATTCTAGCATGAGCTTGGTATGTGTTCAAGCAAGCACGCTAATCCGGTGGTAATCTCCAAGCACAAGCGCTAGTGTGACCGCGACCTACTGAAGCATAGCTCAGTTATTATTATTTTGTTGCCAAGGTAACAATGTCGTTCCCAGGTCCCTTGCGCCAATTTTAAAAAACAGCTTTATTCATGGTACTTATAAGAATAAAATAATATCAGAAGTATTTGTGCCATACCTATGCATGCCAAAAGTTTACTTGCATGATAATAATTCGAAAATGACATACACATAGATAAATGCAACTAGTTATTCAAAATCAATGTAAGGGGCCTGGGAACGACTGTGTTGCCTTGACAACAAAATTAGAAGTATTTTCGCATGCGTCTCATCACGTACTATCTATATGCAAAATTTAATTTGATTTGAGTCAATAATAACTGAGCTATGCTTCAGTTTACTATTCAATAAACATACTTACCCTACTAATGAGGTCACACGTTGTGCTGAATCAGCAATTTATATTTTGCACATTTTTGCGTATAACTTCGGAACCAGATGAGATAGAATAGAGCAGTAAACGGCCAATCGGCTTATTTTTTGATGTTCTTTCAGATAAAGCAATAAAAAAAATTATTGCCAATACCCTTTAACCTTTTATAGTCCGGGTTATTAATTGACAGAAGTTCGGTTTTGTCAACTTTGCTCAAGTTAACGTTCATTTCGTAATTTCCGTCGATTGAGCTAATTTTCGCGTCATAAAATTCCATTCTCGCAGTCTGGGTGGTCATTAGTGTATTTTTACGTTGGCGTTTTATCTCGCGTGGTTTTATCTTTAAAGTGTCAATCAGCTTGGCAGATGCATAAGAGCTCCCGGCGCCGGAGTCAGTTAAAGCTAGCTCGACACAGGGAGTAGATAAAAGGCGGACGGATAAAAAGCGGACGTCGGACCACGGACGGTGGACCGCGGACGGCGGACGGCGGACGGCGGACGACGGACGGCGGACGACGGACGGCGGACGACGGACGGCGGAGCATTTTAGATACACATGATTACTACGGCAACTAATTATAATACCCTAAATTAAAGTATACCAGCCTTAGATCTGTGAAATGGATATGTTTTCACTCCTTCGAATTTTTAAAAATGGAATTTTTTAATCTGCAGCTTTCAATACGTATGTATGATAGGAGGCTGTTCGCCGTCTTTCGCGTGAAACTTTTGGAAATTTTGGTGATTCTGTATATAACTGCCCTAACACTGCCATTTTTTACAATATTTCCAAACGTTTCCCGAGAAAGACGCCGTATAGCCATCATACATACGTAATGAATCATTTGAATGCTGATTAAAAAATTCCATTGCTAAAAATGCGAACAGGTGAAAACATATTCATTTCACAGGTCTAAGGCTGGTATACTTTAATTTAGAGTATTATAGTTAGTTGCGGTAGCAATCATGCGTTTATAAAATGCTCCGCGGTCCGCCGTCCGCTGTTCGCTGTCCGCGGTCCGCGGTCCGCCGTCCGCGGTCCGCCGTCCGCGGACAGCGGACGGCGAACAGCGGACGGCGGACCGCGGAGCATTTTATAAACGCATGATTGCTACCGCAACTAACTATAATACCCTAAATTAAAGTATACCAGCCTTAGATCTGTGAAATGAATATGTTTTCACCTGTTCGCATTTTTAGCAATGGAATTTTTTAATCAGCATTAAAATGATTCATTACGTATGTATGATGGCTATACGGCGTCTTTCTCGGGAAACGTTTGAAAATATTGTAAAAAATGGCAGTGTTAGGGCAGTTATATACAGAATTACCAAAATTTCCAAAAGTTTCACGCGAAAGACGGCGAACAGCCTCCTATCATACATACGTATTGAAAGCTGCAGATTAAAAAATTCCATTTTTAAAAATTCGAAGGAGTGAAAACATATCCATTTCACAGATCTAAGGCTGGTATACTTTAATTTAGGGTATTATAATTAGTTGCCGTAGTAATCATGTGTATCTAAAATGCTCCGCCGTCCGTCGTCCGCCGTCCGTCGTCCGCCGTCCGTCGTCCGCCGTCCGTCGTCCGCCGTCCGCGGTCCACCGTCCGTGGTCCGACGTCCGCTTTTTATCCGTCCGCCTTTTATCTACTCCCTGTGTCGAGCTAGCTTTAACTGACTCCGGCGCCGGGAGCTCTTATGCATCTGCCAAGCTGATTGACACTTTGAAGATAAAACCACGCGAGATAAAACGCCAACGTAAAAATACACTAATGACCACCCAGACTGCGAGAATGGAATTTTATGACGCGAAAATTAGCTCAATCGACGGAAATTACGAAATGAACGTCAACTTGAGCAAAGTTGACAAAACCGAACTTCTGTCAATTAATAACCCGGACTATAAAAGGTTAAAGGGTATTGGCAATACATTTTTTTCCCCCCGTCCGTCCGCCTTTTATCTACACCTTCGACACATTGTGTCATTAACTCTTACTGTCACGACGGGAAATATGCCATCTCCACTTACTCCATCCGTCATCAACTTATTATTGTTAGGATGATTTTCATTCTTGTCATTCTTTTTGTCGCAAATGGATGTGTGATGACGTTTGTTGCAGTGGCCGCAGGTATTCTCAGGGTGAAAGAAAATCAATTTACATTCACTTGATCACAAAGTAGGATATTTTCTTTTGCATTTTAGCCGGCGAGCAGTAATTTGATGACTTGGTAGTTTGTATACATGCAGGGTGTATAAAAAAAACTGCACAGATTTGAAATTGCTTTAAATTCGCAAAACAGCTATTAGTATTAGTAGATGTATATAGCTTCCTTGGGTATTTATAATGTAGAAAAATGGAAAAAAATTCTCGAACTCAAATTTTGTAAACCAGGGGCATATGTCTTTTCCAACAAATTAAAAATGGCTTGCGTACGAAATTTAAAAGCTTCAATGATATTTTGAGTTGATAGATGGAACATTTGTTGGGTTTTCAATTGCTGTACAAAATTTCAGATAATTTCCTTTAGTTTAAGCCCTTTAACTATTCATTTTTCTCTAAAAAATTAGCCTTTCGCATGCTTAATTAATGCCTATACCTAATTTGCATATTGCTGACATATGCAAATTACGCAAAGGCATTGATTAACATGCACATTTGCATGATTTTTTAAGAAAAAATGTAAGTTTGCGTGAATGGTTAAAGAGCATAAACTGCAGCAAATTGTCTGAAATTTTGTACAGTAATTAAACACCCAACAAACTTTCCATTTGTTAACTTGAAATATGATTAAAACTTTTAAATTGCGTGCGCAAACCATTTTTAGTTTGTTCGAAAAGACATACACCCCTGGTTCACAAAATTTGAGTTCGAGAAATTTTTTCTTTTGAAATCTTTTTTTTTAAATTAATTTTGTATTTCCACAAAATTTCACTATATATTTAAATTATTTCGCTATATATTTAAACTTAACTGCAAATGTCGCTGAATTTAGCCAATATTGGCAGAAGAAAGAGGAGAATATTGTATGTGTACATTTTAACACCCTTCTGTATACAGCTATATCAATTAAGGTTGTCCCCGAGCAAAGCGGAAAAGTCGAATACGAGCGCGAAAGGCTGGTGGGAATCGCTAATAAATTCATTAATCTTTTGGCGATTCCCAGCAGCCTTTCGGGCTCGCATTCGACTTTTCCGCTTTGCTCGTGGACAACCTTAATTGAAATAGCTGTATGATCATTCATTTGGAATTGCGTAAGGTCAACTGTAATGTACTATAATGTGTATACTGTAATGTACTATAAAGTTGTGTCTACAACTGCAATCTGAAGCAGAAACCTAATGTTGAAAGATACTTTGTTTAGATATTTGGTATATCTGTAAACCTCCAATTATATAAGCACTCATGAATAAAGCAAATGAACTGGTAGTAAATATATTTATATCAATAGGAAAGGAGTTCACAAATCTTGTTTATATTCGCCATTATATACAGTAGAATACACAATCGAGTCTGTTCACATGCATTTTGTGAGCTAAAATATCTTGTTAGAAGCCAGAAATATTCTATCCAAATCAACATGGCCTTCCTACGATTCATTCGATTGACGTTGGTCAATTTCCATAGATACATAACCAAGATCACTTGAATAAATCTCGACGGAATTGCTGAATAATTTATGGCATTTAACTTCGTCATGCTTTCGAAGATGAGCACGACCAGAAGATAAAATTCGACGAGATACGCATGCGCGAGGATTCGAATTTGAATGCTTTAACTCCTAAATGAGCCCTGGAATACGTTAAACGTTATAGCAGAGCATTTTTTTGCATGCATTGCAAATTAATTGAAATTTGTTCCGCTAAAATAACACAGAATGGCATGCATGAATATACATGTATAACGTTTTACGCATTCCAGGGTTCATTAGGGAGTTAAAGCATTCAAATTCAAACATGCGGTACTAGCGCTTGACTTCAAAGGGCAGCCTTTTTTGGGGACACACTGTACTCAGGAAAATTATCCGTGGATTGGAACGGACAAGAACATTTTTCTTTGTGTTACAGTCCCGAACGCGTTCCTAAATGCGTTCCATTTACGTTCCATTCCACTTTTAACGGAACGCATCTGCGGAACGCGTTCCGGTTACACTCGTATCGAAACCAGACATCGTCGGAAATCATCGCGATTTCCCGAGTATTGGTCATCAGCGTCACTCACTTTCACATTTTGCCGTGTTCACGCTATAAAGCATCGAACCGCATTTTTATATTTGCTTTCCAGTAACGAGTCGAGAATCTGTATGTGGTCAATACTCAGGGACAAAACAAAACACAGTCAGCTAATTTCCTCTATTCGCCATCAGGTTCCTAATGACCATGTAGAAAATCTCGCGCATTTCACAAAACTCTCAAAAGGGCCTCAAAATAAACAAAAACAGTTTTGAAGGAATTTTAATGACTTTAACAGTATTGTCTAAAATTATGGAAATTATTGTCTAGAGTTATTCACTCATCGTGTGTTGCCAATATAATATAGGCTATTGAATTTAATTTCCAAAAGTTGTAGCCAAAATATCACTATGTTTGGACTATATAAAATCATCATGAGAATAAAGACGTCATTAAAGCCCGGTTTACATGCACTATCAAAGTTTCTGTGATCACAGAAGGAGTTATAAATGGATCAAGTAATACCGTAAAAAGCACAAGGTAAGGATGCTCGTCCAGTTTATTATTAGCCATCCTGTACATATGATCCTGTAGACTATAGAAATACAGATAATTTAATTTCAATCTTACTTAAACTCATGCAACAATCGTACGCGAGCGATTGTTTATTACTGAATATCGATATGCATGTATTCGCGTACCACAGTAAGGAAAACATCATCATATAAGTTGAGACGATTGTTATAGTAAATGCATATTGCAAGCATGCACATGTATAGAATCAACCCGAGATGTTGGGTAATGGATAATCAAAAATGTCGCAGTCACTAGAATTTTGACTAATTGTAAATACTTATAATCATGTGTAATGACCTTTCTATGCGTAAAAAAAATAACACAAGCGCGGTGACCGATTTTAAAATAAACTGTAGTAAGTATGCCAATGATACGCTTGTTTCAGATCGGTACGTTGATAGCGATTTATTTGTGCCCGCGAGCAGTTTGAGCCGGCCATATGAGAACGGCCGGGGCTGATGTTTTCGGGGGCAGTTAACGGAGAATTGTAATGAAATAACCTGATTTTAACATATTTTCTGAAAAATCTTCCCGAATTTTCTTGATTTTTCCTAGCGTTTGCCCGAATTTCCATGGTTTTCCAAAATTGGGGGGGGGGGGCTGTCTCGTACGCCTATGGAGCCGGCTGAGTTTTAATCTGATCTCTTTTCATCCCAATTTGTTAAACCGCTGAAATGTAGCCTGTGCACAACACGGACCTTCCTACCTCGGGTTGAAAGATGCGATCGCAATTTGAAGCATTTCTGGCTAGTTGACTTGTGTGAGTATGTTGTTACATATATAGTTGAAACAAACACGCAAAACAAAGTCATTAAAACGATTGCTTTTAATTATTTGCGATTACATGCTGCCCGGACTGTGTCGAGTTTCAGTCTGGGTCAAACCGGGCTGGTATTTCAGATCGTAAAATAAATCTATTTTTACAAAGGAAAACTTGTCAATGAATTAGCAAACATAGTTGTGAAAACTATTATATTTTCTATAGACTATTTCAAATTTATTCATTAAATAGCACATCGCATTTAAAAAAAAATCTACCACCATCCGCAACCCGCATTTTCTACCAAACCTTCACAGTCCGGGATGAAGCTTAAAATATTAATTGTTGATAGTTGTCAACTGTCAAAACTTACAGTGGCTCAGGTTTCATTCGGTGTCGGGATTTTTGGATGTGAGAACGTGGTTGTTAGCGCGTTTTTAGCCAAAGTGGGAACGCGTTTCCAAGTTTCCTCTGGAACGCGTTTCAACCACGTTCCAACCGCGTTCTGACAGCGTTTCGACGGCGTTCCGAACGCGTTCGGAAAGCGAGCGCAGTGTTATTTCTGAGCAGTACTGTACCTACTCCAAGTAGAGTGCACGACCGAAATTCAGGTGTGAAAATAACAAATGTTTTGTTATTGCAGTACATTGAAGAGTGCTCAACACAAAAATTTGTAGCACAAAATTATTAATCTTAAAAATAGTTTATGCTGCTACTCAGAGTTTCATGCAATTTTGCAATCTTCAAGCAACGTTACTGTTTTTCATTAGTTCAGTTCGGTTTGTTGACGCTACTCACCACAGGCGGCCCAATCTCGCAAGGGTCAGTGTAGACTTTATATAGTACAAATGTATATTATAGTAATGTATATATTACAGTAAAAATATGTCATAAAATATAAATTTTAAAATGAAATTGACTTGCCTATTTGATAGCGTGTGCGTTCTCCTTTTATTCCTCCTTTGTTGGACTAATATTTTCAGAGACTTTGTACTCGATGTTACTAGTATACATGATACATGGATAAAGGCAAACTATTTCCGATCGTCTATACGACACTCAAATCGCTTTATTCTCCAAAAAATTCGCCAGCACACTGTAAATTAAAAAGGGCCAAATCGACCACAAATTCCGTTTCAGCCCTTTTGGGGCCAAAGCTGTTTTGGCCCTATGTGAAAGCCATTTTGGCATTGGAGAGCTGGATCTGCACCGACGGAGCCATTTTAGGTATGGAGGAAAGCCAAATTGGCCCTACCCTTTGCCGTAACGGACCCATCATTTTCCAATTTAGCCCCATCAATTGCCAATATGGCCCAACAGACCAAAACGACTCTCACAACCGGGTTTGTTTTGGCCCCACATAAAGGGGCCGCTTTTGATCAACACATTGGC
This sequence comes from Paramuricea clavata, assembly GCA_902702795.2. Classification (NCBI taxonomy): domain Eukaryota; kingdom Metazoa; phylum Cnidaria; class Anthozoa; order Malacalcyonacea; family Plexauridae; genus Paramuricea; species Paramuricea clavata. The sequence continues at coordinate 5,853 of CACRXK020001945.1, read as the reverse complement.
CCCTATGAGCTTCGTTTCGGCTCTCCATCGCGGAACGACTCTCGCATAGGTCAAATCGACCCTGGAATGAAATCGACCCTTTTGTCGAAACGACCCTTCTGTCAAATCGACTCTTAATTGTGTCAAATCGACCCTTCTGTCAAATCGACTCTTAAATGTGTCAAATCGACCCTTCTGTCAAATCGACTCTTAATTGTGTCAAATTGACCCGTTTTGTCAAATCGACTCTTAAATGTGTCAAATCAACCCTTCTGTCAAATCGACTCATAAATGTGTCAATTCGACTCTTCTGTCAAATCGACTCTTAATTGTGTCAAATCGACTATTAATATTGTGTCAAATCGACCCGTCGTATGATCGTATCAAATTAACTTCCGCATAAAACTTAAAGAATGGACATGCTCGCAGTCGCAAAGAAAAAGAAGAGGACGTTTTTTGGATTATACAAGGTGAGATTTGATGTTTCATTTTGTAGGGTATTGAAATTTGTTTTCCAGATTTTTAGTAATTTTATCGTAAATATAAATACGGTATTTGTAAAAATTAATCACGAGAATTGAAGGCCTAGGTGTAATATTAATGATCGCGGGAACTGGGAACGAGAATGCACGCGCCCGTAAGCAATCGGGTTTGCGATCATTCTCGAGCATGCGTACTAACTTTTGGCGCCATTATCGAACGTTGGCTTGGCCGTTGGGATTTGCTTCGACGACGGATACGGATAAAATACAAGCGTAAAACCTCGTTCAGTCGTTCGTTGCAGTATATTTTGGACAAATAAGCAATTTATTAGGAAAATACGTTCAAGAAACGTCTCGTGCTGTACTAGCCTAATTCTGCCAAATGTTATTTACTTTCTTCACCTTCGTGTCGACGACTGTTGTTTGCTGATGGCCAAATCACGACAGCGGACATCAAATATTCAAAATATGTTCTTATAGCTTCACGTTTACGATACGAAACACGTTTTAATGTATTTTTTGTGTATGTAGGTTCTAGTTGAAAGTCACAGCGACAATGAAAAAAGTGCAAACAACATTGAAATATCCAGTTCACTACTAGCTCAAATCCTGCGACATATCACTTGCTAGTAGCCCAGTCTAGTTTAACTTTTCCCAATCAAGAATCATCTCCTGAATCAGGTATACTGGCAACACTGGTTCATTTGATAATGTAAGTTTTTAAACTGGTATTTTAGATTATAGCCTCGGTCCAATGAGGATGAAAGTCATGCATGAATTGCTTCTAAATACACAAAGGACATTTCAAGTTCCACATGAACAAAATATTATTAAAGCTTTGATGAGTGTTCCAACTATGTTTCAACTTAATTAAAATTCTCTCATCCTCGTTTGATCCATAATTATTTGTTGATTTTACTCGATACTAAATAGTGAAACATCGAATCCAGATAAAATCTTATGCAGAACCCACTGTAATTCCGAACTGTAATCACATAATTATATAAAAGTCGTTTCAGTAGCAGCAAAAGCCAAACTAAACACCAACTAGGATTAATAGGTTTAGCTTTTAGGCCGAAAATAATACACGATTGACAATTTTGTGGCTGATTGATTAATTAATTAATAGTATACTGTATATTGATGTTGTTGTTGTATACAGGACATCTGACTTACATGTCAAATTAATAGTCGAATCTATGATTATATTGAGCATGGCAGATTTGACATTTGAAACATTGTTGATGTTAATAACCCAATGAGTCGCATTGCGCCCTGATGCGCACTAAGTATTTATTATTTTACTCTGGTTATCTAACGCTAGGCAATTTTACTCATCAAAGGGAGAGCACTGGCGGTTAATGTGTTAACTAGCCTATCTGCCCATGTTTACAGTTAACCCATTGAATCGCATTGTTCCCTAATGCGGGCTAATTTATTATTTTACTCTGCCTATCGCAGGACAATTTTACTCATTAAGGGCAGAGCGCTGGCGCTTAATGTGTTAACTGGCCTATCTGCCCATGTGTCTAGTTAACCCATTGAGTCGCATTGCGCCCTAATTTATTATTTTATTCTTTCTAACGCCAGACAATTTCATTAATTAAGGGGAGAGCACCGGTACTTAATGGGTTAACTGTCCTATTTGCCCATGTTTATAGTTAACCCATTGAGTCGCATTGCGGCCTACTTTATTTATTTTACTCTGTCTCGAGAGGAGAACGCTGGTGCTTAATGGGGTTAATATTGAAAATATAGATCAACATTTGTCAAAACTCATGACTTGTGCAATCATTTCTGTAATAATTAAGATATTAAAATACCAAATATAATGCCTTATGGCTTATTTCAAATAGGGAGATGCTATGTGACTAAGTCCGTTGAAACTTAGCGGATTTGTTGTAGCTACATCAAATAAATGCTAGCCAAAAACATATTCAAGTCAATCGAAGAGAATGTAGAATTGTACTTTAATACATAAAATTCCCTAGTTATTGTACATTAATGAAAAAGCATTTGAAATAGAAATATATTGTTTTAATTTTATTTCTATGGTTTGTACTATGATATACATGGGCTATACACTCTTTGGGAACCCGCAGGGCTGTTGGCAGAGCATTTCCATGATCTGGAACTTCAGTCCTAACACGATGTGCGGGTGCGAAATGTTGTGTAGGAACAGAACTGTACAGATTAGAAATATGATTACTGATATTTTCCAAAGAAAAACTATTAATATATAGAAGAGGAAAGAAAGAGGCAATTTGAAATTTAAAAATGGTAGGCTTATTAAGGATGAGATACAGAGAAAAACAGTAATGCAGAACTACATTCTCTTAAATTGTCAAAATTAAACGCTACCAATCTTGGTCTCGTTTCAAACTTGAATAACAAAAAGTCTAAAAATACAAATACTATAAGAACAGATCAGCTAGGTCCAGTTATAAAATTAAATGATGAAGGAAAGCTATCATTTTAGGAAAGTGTTGTTTTGGGGTGTGTAAACTCATGAGGATACATGTTTCTGGTGAATCTGTGCTTGCTGCAGCAAAAAATTATTAATCGTTTGTGATATAATTCACCAGATGTCTATTTTAACCTGTGGGTTGTGGAATTTGTTTTGTCTGACCAAGATATAATGAATACCACTAGTGACATGAGCATGTCCAATTAATATTTAACTAGAAATAAATGCATGCAGCAACCCCTTGCCTATATTTTCCAAACATTGATTTAACATAAACTACTAGCAATTGGCCAGCACTGAACGCAGGCTCACGTTGTGTCAAGGCAACATAATGTCACATATTTTAAATTTTTTTGAGTAATTTTGCAAGTGTTCATACCACAGAATCTACCATACATAATTTTAAACAAATAGATAGGTGAAGTAATTCAAACAAAATGAGTTTGAACTTTATTACTCTACTCTGTCGAACGCCTATTCTACTCGTAAAGGGGAGAGCCCTTGTGCTTAATGGGTTAAATAAGATCGTATAGTTATATGTATATCACGTATTATGTTTTTATGCAGTCTCCCTGAATCACTTGTACCAGCCTATGGAAATTCATGTTTCCAATTTTGTATTTATTTTTCTTATGATGCAGTATACTGTAAATTTGAATAATATTTGTGTGCTTATAGTGAGCTTATTTTTAGGAGAGTTTGTTGCGAGGCAGCATATATTTTGATTTTTCAAAATATTACTGTATATTGGTATGTTATACTTAATATTAGAATGTTAGGGTTTGGAATCCAAGTGAGAATATATACATTTTAAGACCTAACCAGGAACGACTGCGAAAAATGCAGCACAAGGTCCTCTGGTAGGAATCAAACCTACGGCCCTGCGATTCCGGTGCAGCGCTCTAACCAACTGAGCTACAGAGGCCAGCCGTTAAGCTGTAACCGTAAGTTCATGTATATATAGTAATCAGGTGTGCGGGTTGTGATAAGGTGGACTTCATGACTTAGATTCTGCACTTCACTTGGTGGAATTAATATTAGAATGAATCCAAGTGAGAATATATACATTTTAAGACCTAACCAGGAACAACTGCAAAAAATGCAGCACAAGGTCCTCTGGTAGGAATCGAACCTACGGCCCTGCGATTCCGGTGCAGCGCTCTGAGCTACAGAGGCCAGCTGTTAAGCTGTAACCGTAAGTTCATGTATATATAGGTAATCGGGTGTGCGAGTTGTGATAAGGTGGACTTCATCATGATTCTAATATTAATTCCACCAAGTGAAGTGCAGACTCTAAGTCATGTTATACTTAATGCTTTTGGAAGAGTTATAGGGGTCGGGTGTGATATACTTTTTCAGGTATTTTGTGTCTGATGTATGTAAGAGCTTTATTATTGGGTTTCTTGGTGAGACCTTATATCTTATGTGTCCTATAACCCCCTGTAATTGCGGATTATTGCATACATTCTAATTGTTTTTTTTTTGTAGGAGTCTGAAGATGCAAATGATACAATTTCAAACTTATCACAACCCATATTGTGGTCGTTGGCATCGAACTTACTAGAATACGACTAGAAACTGTCAATCATACGTTATCGAGGGAAAGGATGAAAGTTCCATAACAAGCAACAGTTGTTTTGATGCAATTATCGCCTTATTGGCAAGTTTTTACATCTTCAATATTGAGTACTGCCACACGAAGAGCATCTTGTCTGCTTTGCAGACTATAGTAGTGCATGGGCAAGACAGAAAATGGCATATACAGCTGCCAGTGAGGGTCACAGCCCTCTTCAATGACTTGTCATGACTCATGAGTATTAGTACTACAGTAATTTTACACTTTTTGAGAGTTATGTTGACATATGCTAACCCAAGTTAATGTTATTGATGGAATGTGTGTATTGTCTCACATCTCACCGAACTGTGGTAATGTATTAGAAATTATTCGTATTGCGTTCATGTTAACAACCGCGCCTGCTATTGCTATCACAAGTTGATTGCTCTTTAAAATTAGAATTGTAAACTTTCAGAGCCATATGGCATCTATGTACGAATCTTTTGATGGTTCCCACATTTCGGTGAGATCCATAATACTGACTACTGTCCATGTATATTGTAATTTTAGTTATAGTATTGTGTTTATAATACAGAAATTGGAACATTTATCTCAACTTATATTGCAATAATTCATTCCAATCTTGGTCTGTTGGAGAAATTGTAATAATTTAATCAAGACCAAATAAACCCCAATATTTTGCCTGATTCATTATATACATGTAGAATACGTCTACATGCAAGAGTGCAACCAAATCCACATGACTTTAAATGCTATATAAAACGGCACCACCAAAAAGCTATATCAGCTCAATCGGTTCTAAAGCACCTCTTCATTGGGGCTGAGACTGCTCTCCTCTGAAAGGGCCAAAACAGCCCCGGTTAACAAAGTAGGGGTTAAATTGGCTTTTCTTTTGGATCTATAATGGCTCAGAAATAGAACCATATTGGCCCTTTGGGTGCTAAAAAACTACACCATTAGAAAAGCTATATCGGCTCCTTCGGTTCTAAAGCAGCTCTTCATTGGGGCTGAAACTACTCTGTAACTCAGTAGCCAAAACAGCTCCGGTTAGCGAGCCAAATCAACGCTTTTTGGGGTTCATTATGACCACAAATGGGAGCCAAATTAACTCCTCGAAATGCCAAAATAGCCCCCTAATTTTCTGAATTGGCCCCTATTGAAAGTTGAAATAGCTCCTGCTTTTGCCAAAACAGCTCCTACTAAAAGCTGAAACAGCCCTTACACTGGAAGGGCCAAATCACCCCTAGGGGCCGCATTGTTATAGGTGCCATTTTGACCCCCAAAAAAGATCTATTTTGCGGTCACCGTTTTGGCCCCATTTTTGGGGTCGTTTCAGCCCTTTTTAATTT
>CACRXK020001944.1:0-47838 GCA_902702795.2 Paramuricea clavata | reverse complement strand
AAAATATTGATTCTCTTCATTGCTGAAATCTAACATTGATCACGTGGCAGTCCCACTTTATGCTTTGTTGCAGGCAAAGAAGCATCCACGTAGCCTTTGACACCCTAGTCTGTTTTTAATGTTGTCAATATTAACTCATTAACTGGCAATGTGAATGTGCCCAAATGTACCTACTTATAGTATTTACTCTGTCTAATGCCAGACGATTAATTACTCGTCAGTGGTAGAGTGCTGTCAATAAATGGGTTAAAGTGAATGTTAAATATGAAGCAAGTTGAAATCGGTTGTAATAACCAACTGATTCATTAACCCATTAAGTTGCAAGACTCCACTTGATGAGTAAAATCATCTACAATCTTGGACATAAATTATTGGCAAAAGGGTAAAAAATAAGAAAATTCATCGAATTTCACCCCCCTTCCCCTAATATCAATGTTGATGGGTGTATTCGAGGCCAGATAACTTGGCCAAACATTGATATTGGGGGAAGGGGACATCATTGGGACAAACATGTCTTAAAATTATATTTTGAAGTAATAAACTAGTTTTTGCCACTTTTTGTCCAGGATTGTAGCGTTAGACAGAGTAAAGATTTATTGTGTTATCTGCTGCTGTTGGAAGATCCTTTCCTTGAACATTTTACTAAAGATTTGCTGTGTCATCTGCTGCTGTTGGAAGATCCTTTTCCTTGAACATTTTACTAAAAATTTACTGTGTTATTGTGCATAATTTCTAGTAAAATATAAGAAAAATTCAAATGTTGTATTTCCAAAAATATGCACTCAGACTATGTGGACCCAGGGGGAGGGACGGCTTAATCAAGGCATACAAAAGTTAGATGTACACAGGGACGAAACTTGAGGGGGGTACGGGGGGGGGGGGTGACACCCCCCAAAGTATGAATCATCTGGATTGGTAGGGCGAATCATCTGGATTGGCAGGGCAATCAAAGATTTTAAATGATAGAATGTAGAGTTATTAAATTAAGTAACTTACAGGGATTTATAGACCCAAATTTTACAGATATTGGTCAAAAAATAAGGGTTTCAAGCATGTTTTAACTGGAATTTGTATGGAAAAAAAATTTTGACCCTTAATTTGACTGGTTTATGTCTGGAAAATTTTTTTCAACCTATCTAAGTAAATAAAAGTAAATATATATTTCGCTTTACACATACCTATTTATCGATATAACAATCTTTAAATCTCCATTTGTAATGATTTGTTTATATGTAATGCATCAATAGCGTTGTCCGCAATTGACGTCACGAAAATTCGACCCCCCGCGAAGACTCAGACAAACATTGGCAACATTTAATCAGTGCTCTCACTTTTAAGGAATTATCCTTAAAAATAGGAATTTTGAAGAGTTTTAAGGATTTTTTTAAGGAATTTAGGTTTTTGAGGATTTTTTTAAGGAATTTCCGAAACATTTTATCCAGGACTAAAAACGTTGGACGGAGGATAACCACGCCACGCAAATAAGATTTAAACTTGAAAGTAGCAACATTATTCGCACATAATTACATTTAGTATAATTACATAGGTGATTATTGAAAATTCTCCACGCTGATTGGTTGCCGTTGAGGTGATTATTACGCGATAATCACCTAAGCGATTTTCAAAATGGCGGCCGAAGCCTTTTTGTCAATTAAATGACAAAGAAATGTGTATTTTCTTATATTTTTTTTCCAAATAATCACCTATGAAATTATACTAAAACAATTATTCACCTCAGACTCGGTGATTATCGTGAATAAAAACCTCGACTTCGTCTCGGTTTTTATTCATCGATAATCACCTCGCCTTCGGCGAATAATTGTTAAATATTCGTATGTTCTCTATGTCATAAATGTTCTTATGTTCCAGTACCAATTTGGTTCCAGTACCAAATAACACAAATCACACTCATATAACGTAATTGTCATCATAATATAATAGTATATGTTTTTGTACATGGCTTGGCATGTGATTTATAACAAAACTTAAAACAGTGTTTTGAAACCCTAGTTTTTGCAAAATGTGTTCTCAGAACGCAGCAAATGCCATTTCCGGGATTCAAATTTTAAAAATTTTCCGTGCCTTTGGCACGAGTCCCCCGCCCCAATATTTCGTAAAGTGTCCGCCACTGGTCTTTTCATTAAAATTCTCAAAAGTTAAATGTCAGTATATGCTGTTTCTTCTGAAATCTACAGATTTTTTAAGCTCTTCATGCAGCAACGATAAAAAATACATCATGTTGAATGTTTTCTTTATGGCATTACGCTAACAATCAAATGTTTTCAATTTTTAGTGCTTAGAAACAAGGTTATAAAAACTGAAAAGCAGAAAGAAGGAGGAAAAAAACACTTTTTGCAACTGTGTGATCAGGCCTTCTGGTAATTTTACCAATTTAAGGAATTTTAAGAAAATCTGAGGAATTTTCGAGCTTTTTCTAAGGAATTCGAAAATTTGATTGTGAGAGCACTGCATTTAATATAAATAGTATTATGATTAAGAGCTTCCCATGAGTTAGTTTAATAGTTTGATGTTTGTTTACGGTTTATTTGTGCGAAATCATACACACCTTGTACTTTTCGCTTTACCTGAAGTGCCAGTGCAAAATATTTTTGCTTTGGAAGTAGAAATATACAGTTTTTCGTCACTTTAGTATCGACTGTCATGTCGTTTCTATCATAGGCGGTGTCTAATAGTACATGGTTTGGCGTACCTGTTGCTATAAAGAGGCCATAAAGAAAGGGTATGCAAAAGAAAGGGCGATAGAAAGTCTGTAGTAGCAGATATTTAACCGAAAAAATCTCGTAGTCGTACCAGATTTAATTCGTAGCCCTAGCGAATCAGTTCTAAAGTTCCCTATTTAATGTTGTTGATTTCATGTTTATACTAACTTATATTTTAATACTCGCTTTAGTGTGCATTATTTATTACTTTAGACATCTCTTTTATTAATAGCAAAGTCCAAAGCCAAAGAAGCTAGGATTGTTTACTATAATCTATTGACCACATATTCAACTTATAAAATACGGATTTATTAGGAATGTAATTAAAACTAATACTTTCAAATTTAAACTTTTTTAAAAAATGTCAAAGATAAACTACAAACTATATAAAATCCCAAATATAAAATCTTCCGTTGACCAGTAAAACTATTTTGTTTTGACAATACAACAAAAATATGTTATTATAAAAACAACATTTTTATTTATCTATTTTTAAATATTCAGTTTTGTAAAATAGAGAACCGCACTTTAACACTGTGTTAATTATTAAATAGCCTAACACTGTCTGGTAAACTATTGCTTCTCTCAGTCATAAATTTAACAACAGACGCTCTCACTGAAAACGATGGCGTCCCAGACTCATATTTTGAGCATGATCCATCTGCTTATACTGTCGATTAAGAAGAGGTTAAAATGTAGAGGCCGGCTTATAGCAAAGCGGTATAAAACGCCAAGTTCTTCTTCAGCGAGTTAGCGATTGCTTTTAATAGTTCGGGAGAGCATCGTTCGCTGGATGTATTGACGGGGGAAAATGGTTAGCTGCGAAAGTTCTTGGAGAAAAACCAGCACAGTCCGCAGTCAATAACAATCAACACATTGCTACTGCAGACATTCCCGTCCCGTCCGACTTTTCAATTCCCTGTTTCGGCAGTTTTTCTTAGTATCTCGAATCACTTGGACATGTTCCCCAGCAACAGTGCTTAGCATTAACCATGTTTGTAATTTGGGATAAATTTGAATTCGTGTTAGCACAGATAAAATAAATAAAAACGTCAATTTAGACCAATTTATGTTCGCTGCTAGTACAATTCTATACAAAATGTTAGTTTGTTTGTCTGAGTCTCGTGGGGGGTCTTCACTTGGAGAATCTATTTTTAGCTACTGCGGACAACGCTATTGTAAATGTAATGATGTCTTTATTGCGTTTATATAAAGTTTACTGCACTTGAAATACCGCTGACTCGTATGTATTGCAGTTTCAGATATGTGCGTATCTTGTCTATGATCTAGTGCCGACCCGGTTTTCGACGTTATGCGCATGCGCGAGTACAAACTCTGTCGAAGTAATTATTTTTCATTTTGAAAGGATGTATTTTGCTGTTTTACAGCAATTGTTTGTTTTAAATTTCGTTAAAATGATTACAAAAGCACAACACGCTTTTTTTCTCGATTTTAACTGGAAATAAGCCTGTAATTTCATGAATTTATAGTGGCTGTTCAGCCATGAAACAAAGTTTGTATGATAATTGTCGTAATTGTTTTGAATACAACAACGATTAAATTATCAAAGACATCAACATCAAAACATCAAAATTTTTTATGTTTTGATATTGATGTCTTTGATAATTTAATCGTTGTTGCCGGTTTGGGTAAGTGTAAACATTTCAGTGGTAAAATTCCATGCCGTACTTGCTTTGTGTTGTCGGTTTTATTCATATCTGCGAAATTTTAAAGCCATTCTTAACTCGATAACTCACTTTAAACCTGGTTTACTTCATAAGATTTATTCACTACAAACTTGTTCCGTATGACAAGCAATGCTACAACATAGCGCAACATTTAAATTCACCTGATGAGTGTGGCAAGCATTGCTTGTCATACGAAACAAGTTTGTAGTGAATAAATCTTATGAAGTAAACCAGGTTTATTTTATCTTTATCTATTAGCTCTATACTTCGGTATATCGAGCACTCTACTCATATATTATTCTAAATATATATATATATATATATATATATATATATATATATATATATATATATATATATATATATATATATATATATATATATATATATATATATATATATATATATATAATTTCGCTTACCTCAAAATTCCGCAACAGTCTGTTTCATCAGTAAAGAATCATCAGGCGGTATGACAAGTTTCGAAAAATAGGGCTGCTTATATATGTTTTGGCCGGAACGTGGGGGTGTGTGGGTGAAACAAAGCATGCATTCATCTATTGTTTGCGTTGTTTACGCGGAAATGCCTAATCGAATTGTGGGAGTGTATTGTTTGCGTTGTTTACGCGAAATTTCTTCCTATGTCTGCACGTAGATATAATTTCCATTCTTTTATTGAGTAAACAGTTTTGGTTTTCTTTCAATTAAAATACAAAATTTTTAAACATAAATCTTAAGCTATATATATATATATATATATATATATATATATATATATATATATATATATATATATATATATATATATATATATATATATATATATATACCGCCTGATGATTCTTTACTGATGAAACAGACTGTTGCGGAATTTTGAGGTAAGCCAAATTCTACATTTGCTCTATCTTTATGATATTGAGCACTCTTTGCGTTTCGTATACACAAACCTACTCGTATATATATATATATATATATATATATATATATATATATATATATATATATATATATATATATATATATATATATATTATACAATTACTTTATGGTTTCCGTGTTTGGATGGCCTGATCCAAACACGCGGGAATGTTGCGAGAGTTAAGAAAAGCGAGAGTTAAGAAAAGCGAGCGAAATCACGAGCCGAAGGCGAGTGATTTTGCCCGCTTTTCTTAACTCGAGCAACATTCCCAAGTGTTTGGATCAGTCCATCCAAACACGGAAACCATAAAGTAATTGTTTTATAAAATAACAACAACACGGTAGTCTTCCGTGTTTGGATGGCCTGATCCAAACACGGCTTTCGGCCAATCAGAATACGCGTTATATACATGTTATTTTATAAATATATATATATATATATATATATATATATATATATATATATATATATATATATATATATATATATATATATATATATATATATATATATATATATATATAGAAAAGGTTTCAATGTGCAACCAAAAGAGACATTTATAACGTAAAATAGAATAAAAGCCACTCAAATTTTGGACAAACGTTTTCGCTTTAATGTTAGCTCCTCAGGTGCATATTTACAATGAGTGGAATTTAGTTTATCTATTAACTACGTTCTATGATATCATATTATAATAACTATGTTAGGAATGCATATATTTACATGGTGTGAAGTCACCCGTTAAAAACATTCTATTGATCTAAATGTAAGCATAAACTTAATGGTTTTTTAATTAGCGTTCAGATCCGGATTCAGTATATTGATAAGTTCTTTTTCTTTCATCTCCCTAAAAAGTCTGTCCGTGTTAATGCATTGATATATAGGCATTATTTTGAAAATTCCGTTGTTACACATATTTAAGTGTTCGCTTACTTTTAGATGTCTATACTCTTCGTGTCGAATTTGTTCCTTGTGCAATGTCACTCCGTTTTTCGTAAGTTTTCTGTCTGGCCGACGTAGAAGCTGTCGCATTTTGAGCAAATGATCACGTAAATGACATATCTCGCTTTGCAGTTCATCGTTGAATTGACTTTCCAGGTTTTTCCGCTCTTTAATGTAACAGACTTTCGTGTGATTAAAACATCGCATGTTCCACATCACTTTTCCTCGCATTTTGTTACACAGTGTTCTCTGTCCTCTGAATTGAATTGTGCTTTTGTCAAGTATCGCTTCAAGTTCTTCGGTTGACGTTTGCTTACAATGAGTTTTGTTTTGTCTAATACTCGTTTCATTTTCTTGGAATTGTTTAGAAATTTAAAGTTCTCCCTTATTTTTCCAATTACTTCAAGATTGTTGGGATTATGAGTTATTACTAAAGGCAAGACATTGTGATCAGTTTTATGTTTTGGTGCCCTCAATTCCTCAATGTTCTTTGATGAAGCCTTCTGTATTCCGTTTTTTATAAGCAATTTCGGATAGTTCTGCTTTTGTAGGAAATATTCTAGTTCATCAAGACGCTTCTTCTTTAAATCTTGATTTGTTACAATTGCACAGATCCGTCTTGCCAGTGTGTAAGAAAATATTGCCCAGAAAATTTCTTATCAAATCCATTGCGAACGAGGATATCAACGAAACAAGAATACGACAAAATTCTGCCGTCGAAAATTTCCGAAACGAGATCGCTCTCCTGAACGTCCGAGCCGAACGACATAAATCAAAATGCAAGCAGACGGAGGAAGAAATGAAAAAATTCCTTGAAGACCGTTTTACTGGTCATACCCTTACAGAATTGAAGAATCTATGGCACGAAGATGTTACGCATGAAGAATCCAAATCCTTAAAGAAATGGGAATCCAAGCAAATTTGGCTCGAGAAGTATGAAGCTGAATTTAAACATGAGAGCTTCCTGAAACCCCCAAGGAAGTACAACGAGAGCAAACCAACGGGAGATTCGCGACAACAAGATCGACGCGGTATGACCGACAATACGCATTTACAAAGCATAAGTAAACAGCTAAACCGTAGGAGAATGAATCCCAAACAATTCCAGAACAACCGTCCCGATGAGAGAAAGTCTGCAAAATTTGCCCACAATTGACCCAGATACAACGTAACCGCAATTAATAAGGAGAGAGAAGGACAAAACCGATTCCAGCACAACAACACACGCAATCATCATTCCTCGTCGTCACTGCATCACCAAATGACATATGCTGAGGTCGCGAGAATTCCTCCAAGATATAATCCACAGCAAGGAAGTACCTACATCGTTGATGATTACGAAAGAATCCCAAGGAACACTTCTTTTTTAGAACAACATCCCATCAAGAGATATCCTCCAGAGAGATCACTCTACCATCCCAGGGAACGACTACGACAACCGCACATGACCAACCACCGTTGACAGAACCAAAAATTATTAACATTTCGTCAAGAGATCTGACGGTAAATGAAATACGGCTACTTAAGCGAGGTTTAAAATTCACTCCAACTCCACCACAAAATATAACAAAACTGAAAGTGGATATCCACGAATTCAGTCGGAAATTACGCCTAGCAGAATATTTTAACAATAAAGAGCAGAACATAGACAATTCACTTGCTAAAAACAAATCTAATTTTGTTCCACCAAGATCAGAGGACGAACATCTCACGTTATTTCTTAGCGACTTGTCAAAACTTGAACAACAATCCCAGAAGAGAACTAGGAAATGTAACATATCTACAGCAGAACAGAAAGCTCTTCAAGACCTTAAAAACGACAGCACAATCATAATCAAACAAGCAGATAAAGGGGGAGCAACGGTGGTAATGGATAAATCTTATTATAGAGACAAAATGCTATACCTCCTTTCCGACACAGAGAATTACATACAATTATCGCAAAACGAGGACGAAGCCATTTTACGAAAGATTAATAGACTTATTAAAAACTTTGGAAACTTCATCACTGAGAACGAGAAAGAGTACATCACAAATTTCCTAATGAAAACATCAAATTTCTATGGATTACCGAAAATACACAAATCAAAAACCATAACAGATGCTGTCACCGAGCAAAACAATGATTATATCAAACTGGAACCACCAGCGGACTTAAAGATGAGACCTATAGTAGCTGGACCTATATCGCCCACACATAGACTAAGCAATTTTGTCGATTTGATTTTAAAACCATTATGCCAACATGTACCAAGTTTTATACGGGACAGTATGGATTTTCTGAACAAAATACCTACAAATATAAACGAGAAAACGATATTGGTATCATTCGACGTCATCAGCTTGTATACAAGTATCCCACATGATCTTGGACTCACAGCCATCGAACATTGGTTGGACAAACACCGTGAATCATTGCCACGACCGTTCCCTAAAGAATTTATTTTGGAGGCCATTTCAATTGTCCTAAAGGAGAATACATTTCAATTTGATGACATTAATTATAAACAAATACAAGGAACAGCAATGGGCACTAAAATGGCACCAACGTACGCCACATTAACTATGGGTTTCATTGAGACACAACTGTACGAAAGGTTCAAGGAAAAGTATGGACAGGACGAAAAAGAAAACTTCGTAAAATTGTTTAAACGTTTCTTAGACGACTGCTTTCTACCCTGGCAGAAGACAGAAGCAGAACTCGAGGAACTTCATAAAATGTTAAATTCACTTCATCCAAAAATACAGTTCACGATGGAATATGACAATAAGAAACTACCGTTTCTGGATATACTACTCTACAAGAACGCGGAACGGTTAGAAAGTGATATACATTACAAACAAACGGACACACACCAATATCTGGATTATCATTCATGTCATCCTGGACATACAAAATCAAACATTCCCTACACACTGGCAAGACGGATCTGTGCAATTGTAACAAATCAAGATTTAAAGAAGAAGCGTCTTGATGAACTAGAATATTTCCTACAAAAGCAGAACTATCTGAAATTGCTTATAAAAAACGGAATACAGAAGGCTTCATCAAAAAACATTGAGGAATTGAGGGCACCAAAACATAAAACTGATGACAATGTCTTGCCTTTAGTAATAACTCATAATCCCAACAATCCTCAAGTAATTGGAAAAATAAGGGAGAACTTTAAATTTCTAAACAATTCCGAGAGAATGAAACGAGTATTAGACAGAACAGAACTCATTGTAAGCAAACGCCAACCGAAGAACTTGAAGCGATACTTGACAAAAGCACAATTTAATTCAGAGGACAGAGAACACTGTGTAACAAAATGCGAGGAAAAGCGATGTGGAACATGCGATGTTTTAATCACAGGAAAGTCTGTTACATTAAAGAGCGGAAAAACCTGGAAAGTCAATTCAACGATGAACTGCAAAGCGAGATATGTCATTTACGTGATCATTTGCTCAAAATGCGACAGCTTCTACGTCGGCCAGACAGAAAACTTACGGAAAAGAGTGACATTGCACAAGGAACAAATTCGACACGAAGAGTATAGACATCTAAAAGTAAGCGAACACTTAAATATGTGTAACAACGGAATTTTCAAAATAATGCCTGTATATCAATGCATTAACACGGACAGACTTTTTAGGGAGATGAAAGAAAAAGAACTTATCAATATACTGAATCCGGATCTGAACGCTAATTAAAAAACCATTAAGTTTATGCTTACATTTAGATCAATAGAATGTTTTTAACGGGTGACTTCACACCATGTAAATATATGCATTCCTAACATAGTTATTATAATATGATATCATAGAACGTAGATAATAGATAAACTAAATTCCACTCATTGTAAATATGCACCTGAGGAGCTAACATTAAAGCGAAAACGTTTGTGCAAAATTTGAGTGGCTTTTATTTTATTTTACGTTATAAATGTCTCTTTTGGTTGCACATTGAAACCTTTTTTATATACAACACTTGTATCTTGTTATCAGCAACATTTCACTATGTATATATGTATATATGTATATATGTGTATATATATATATATGTGTATATGTGTATATGTATATATGTATATATGTATATATGTATATATGTATATCTGTATATATGTATATATGTATATATGTATATATGTATATATGTATATATATATATATATATATATATATATATATATATATATATATATATATATATATATATATATATATATATATATATATATATATATATATATATATATATATATATATATATATATATATATATATATAATTTTCTCTAGGCTATATTTGCATTACGCGCGGGAAAAATAAGCATTTTTGAGCCGTAAGTTGTTATTTTTACTGCGCGTAATACAAATTTATACAAAATTTGCGAACTTCACAAGGCTATATTTTCTTCATTTTACAACATTTATCAACCAATATATTTGCAGTTTTACGTCATTCGTACATGCACTTTCCAGTTGTGGTGTTGGATACTTGGATTTCGTTCTTCCTGCCTTGATCATAATTTAGTCTATAGATGCAATCACCTATTGATACATTCTAACTTATCTTGATGCATTCTAATGCCGTTAAATTATTTCGTGTTAGACTTGGCAGTCTTGTAGATCTGTATTATAGCTAAGCCTATGACAAATCCGATGCCGTGTTATTTTTATGTATGTTGTTCTACTTAATTCTCTCTACTGCATCTGCTTTATTTTTCATTTTGCATGGCAGATTCTAGTTCACTCGATAATATATAGGCCTATGTTACCTTTCTTGTGAGGAAAGTAAATTAAGTTACAGAGGGAAAGATTATGCTATTAGGCCTACGTACATATACAACATCTAATTAATACACAGCATGAGAGTATTCCACAAGATCAGGTATACCTGTCTAACGTAGTTTAGGTCATATTAATTATAATCGGAAATATACATATACTATAGTCAAAATGCCGAGTTAAATTAAGCCCTTAAGCTCATTTTCCACCAAACAAATCGTGCCAAAGTGATCGGTCAGCGAAAAAATTCGCCACGAAAAAGTTGTTTCGGTTCCCACTTTTTACTGTCCCCGCGAAAAAATTCACCTATATAGTGAAAAATGGGCTTTAGTCAGATGGATAATTACACGCAAAGAGAAACTGAATTCACCTGTGAAAATCCCAGCATTGTTTTACAACTATTTCTAAATGTTCGAAAAGGTTGTTCCTAATTCGCAGGTGGCATTTCTCGTGCATACAACAAAATATAGGATCTACTTAGAATCAACTTCCAACCAAAATTATGAAAGGCATGCAACTGACAGGTCCACGTGTAGCCAATCAATTTAATTAAACCTTTGCGAATGATATTAGTTTTATGAATATAACCAATCCCTAACCAGCTTTATAATGCCAAATAAATACACTCAGTCTGGGCGTTCCTAACAGAAGCTCTAGTCAGAGCATTCTTGAGAAATGCATGGAAGCCTTTTAAATCTAAAATGCTTTAAATATTTAGAAATGAACACACACACAGCTCCGTATTTTGACAGGTCAATTGAAAAGCAATATATCTGTGCGAGAAGTGTGGAAATTGATTTAAAGTATAGTTGAAGTTTAAAATAAGCAAAATATTGCTTAAAATAAGAATTTTGCAAAGGATTTTTTTCTAGGTAAGAATTCTCATTTTTGCTGTGCAGTCACATAAAAGTTATTGTATACTTTTTGCAATTGAAAATGAAAGAGGTTGGCTTTACACACTACTTCCTATTTTGGTAGCTAGATCTTTTTGGAAGACTGTAATGCAAGGTATTCCCGAACAAATTTCATGGAGCCCAAGATTTTTAAATTCTTCTCAGCTGCAATTTTAAGATCTTTCCAATGCGGTGTTAATGTTCTTTAGCATGCATATTTTAATCCCATTAAATACTTGTTTGTTACATTTGACAGTCTTCTAAACCCATCTATTTTATACGGTTACAAGGATTTTGTGCATTTAGATTTAGGCTATATACCACTACCTACATGTACGTGCTTTACTTTTATTCATTTCTGTTTTAGTTTCCAGTTTACTCGCTAATATTTATTGCTACTAGGCTACTTTTCATAACCGACATTCGTTTGTGAATAGTCGGTACTATATATACGGCCTAAATAACTCTATAGTACAAACAATTTACTGAGTTTTGGGGTTCTTGACGTTAAGATCAATTGCGCTCACAGCCGTGAGAAAAGTTGAAGTAGCATATTACAGAAAAAAACATCGAATGATCGAAATGCACCGCACTAGCTTGGTTTAATCAATATCATATACTCAAAATTCCGAAACAAATACTGGCTATTCGACCCAGTAAAGTTCTTCGCCAGATTGTTATTATTTTACTGACAAAAATGCTCTGGCGAAAATATCTAGCAAGAAAATTCGCTTAAATTTAATCATCCAAGTACGCTATAATCAAACAATATTACGAACTGTATATAAAAATATATTTTGTAACATCTAAAATTACAGTAAGTACATAGTAGTACGTATAGTGTTACTATAGCCTGTGTTCCAGTTGACTACACTGTTACTGACACACAGGCTAGAGAGTTGCATGGTTTTGTCAAGTTTTATATATTATCATGAAATCATGGATCACCATGCAACCCCGGCCCGTTTGTGCATTCTCAATCTCTCATTATTACAATATGTTACAACAATCGATCTAGCTTGTGTTCTATAGTTCACCGATTGGCAGAGTTTGACCATTCCTTCCCAGCCGAATATGCTCGAGGAACATTGCCAAGGCCATTGAGGTATTAAGCATTAAGAACAAAACACCGTAAACCTCCGACTATAAGCCCTGGGCTTATATTTTTCGGCAAGCGATTTTTGATGGGCTTATACTGTAATAAACAGTGTTACGCCATTAACGTTGAACTTACAATCAATATATTTATCGAATATAAAAGTGATGACATGTTATGTCTAGACAATTGGGGGGGTGTCCAACTTGTCAATGTCAATGTATTACATCCCCCTTCTTAAACTAACAAAATATTAATATAACTTTAATATGAACTGTTCGAATAATCGTGTCCGTGTTTATCTATAGGTAATAATAGTCCAGTTACTATAGGCAGGATAAGTTGAAAGTATCTCAGAAAGTTTGATTAAATCTATTTCATTTCATGACATAGTCTCTGTATTTTATTGGTAGCGCTGTGGTTCTCATTGGTCGCCCCTGATTAGGTGGATTCCGGAGGTCCAAATCTGGTGGTTGTGGAATAATGGTCGGTTGTTCTTCACCAACATCCTCAGTTTGCTCTATTATGGTTGAAGGCGGAATGTTGGTCTTTAAAAGGTCACGACGGTTCCGTCTGTATTGTTGGCCATCTGATGTTGTGACGATATACGATCTTGGGGCAGGGGCCAGTCCAGATACGGTGGCTGGTACCCAGATACTGTCCTGGCGTAGGTGGATGTTTTCTCCAATTTCAAGTGGTGGTAATGGTTTGGTTGATTTGTCGTAGTTCTGTTTCTGCTGGTTCTGTCGTTGTTCAAGCTGCTGCTGTGCACTGATTGGCACTGCTGGTAGTAGTAACTCTTTGGACATCGGAATCTTCGTTCTTGTGGTGCGGCTCATCAGCAGTTGTGATGGGGAGTATGTCATTCCAGTAACAGGCGTGTTACGGTACTCCATCAGACCAACGTATGGATCGTCAGCCTTCTTCAGGATCCGTTTTACGGTTTGTACAGCTTTTTCACTCATGCCATTTGATTGAGCATAGGTTGGGCTTGATGTTGTTTGTTTGAATCTCCATTCTTTGGCGAATTCGTCAAACTCTTTGCTATTGAAGGGCATGTTGTCGGATACCAACTCGTCTGGGATTCCGTGTCTTGCAAAAATTGATTTCAAATGTCTAATTACTGTTCCTGCTGTCTTGTTTGGAAGAAGGGCTGTTTCGATGAACTTCGAATAGTAATCTACTACAACGAGGTAATTCTTGCCTTAACATTCACACAGATCAGTTCCTAGCTTTTGCCATGGTCGTTCAGGTATTGGGATGTGCTATCATCGGTTCCTTCTGGTTTCTTCTTCTATATGTGGCGCAAGTAGCACATTTTGATACTTTCTCGTAGATATCTTTTGACATTCCAGGCCAAAAAAGGATTGCTCTTGCGCGTGCTTTGCATTTCTCTATCCCGAGATGACTTTCATGTATCAGGTTGAGCATATTGCTCCTCATTGCTGTAGGTATGACTAACTGGTGGTCTTTGAAGATCAGACCTTCTGCTTCACTCAGCTCATGGCGAATGTTCCAGTAGGTAGCTAAGTTTTGCGGGATTTCATGCTTACGATCAGCCCAACCTTGAACCATCTGCTGTTTAAGTTGTTGTAGCGTTTCATCATTCGCTGTTTCTTCCTTAAGCTCTGCCATTTTCTCAGGAGATGCTGGTATTACTGTAACCATGCTGTGCACCATTACTTCAATGTCCTCATTAAGTTCCTGTTGTTCTCCCTCGTCTGGTAAGTACGCTCTTGACAAAGTGTCGGCGATAAACAGGAATTTCCCGGGAACATATTTCACTGTTGGGTGATACTTCTGTAGTCTGATGAGAAGACGCTGAATTCGCGGTGGTGCTTGTGATGATGGTTTAGCTATGATGGCTTCCAACGGCTTGTGGTCGCTGTGTACTGTGACTTGTGTCCCATAAATGAATTGGTTGAAACGTTCACATGCGAAAACGATTGCGAGCAGCTCTTTCTCTACCTGAGCATAGTGCTGATCAGCATTGGTGAGTGATCGGGATGCATAAATTACTGGGTGTCCTTCCTGAATTAAACATGCACCCAGTCCACCTTGTGATGCATCAACTTGGAGGATAACAAGCTTATCGATGTCGTAGAAGTGCAAAACTGGGCTGCTTGTGTGGACTTTCTTGATTCTTTCGAGTGCTTTCTGGTGTTCGTTGTGCCAGGACCATTGTATGTCTTTTTTGAGAAGGGTACGCAGTGGCGCAGTGATCTCAGACATGTTTGGTATGTACTGTGAAAGATAGTTCACCATTCCTAATAGGCGTTGTAAATCTTGCTTGCTCTTTGGTAGAGGCAGTTCGACAATGGCTTTAATCTTCTCAGGATCAGGAGTGAATCCTTTAGCACTAACGATGTTGCCAAGATATTTCACTTCAGTGACTCGTAGTTGGATCTTCTTCTTGTTGAATTTTATGTTTCGTTCTCTTGCTCGATGTAGGACTTTCTCTAGAGCTATGTCATGCTCCTCTGTGTTGGCACCTGAGACTATGATGTCATCATAGTGCACCAGGGATGTCAGAAAATTCATCATCTACCATTTTCTGCGCTACATCCGAAGCAGAACATATGCCAAAAGGCATGCGATTGAACTTGTATCGACCGGATGGTGTGTTGAATGCACACAGATAGGATGACTCTTCATCAAGTTTTTTATGCCAGTAGCAGTTGGACATGTCAATTACGGTGAATACTTTCTTTCCACTCAGGTGATTTGAGATGGATTCAGCGCACGGTGCTTTGTAATGTCCTCTTTTTATTCAGTTATTAAGATCTTTCGGGTCTAAACACAGTCTCAGTGATCCATCTTTCTTTTCTACGATTACGAGACTATTAACCCAATCGGTCGGTCGATCCAATTTGCTGATAACTCCTGATTTCGTAAGATTATCAAGTGTTTCTTTCAGTTTTGGTATCAGACTTAATGGTACTTTTCGCGGTGGTTGAATCGTTGCTTTGGCATTTTCTTGTAACCCGATGTGATATTCTCCTTCGACGAGACCCAAACCAGTGAATACATCTTTGTAGTCCTCGATGATGTCTGCTTTCTTTTCCTGGATTTCACTGATTTGATTTATGCTAATTAATTCAAGATTCTGACATGTTTGTAACCCAATCAGTGCTTTGGCATTGGGAGCCTTGACAACAAAGAACTCGACTTCCGTTTTCCGGTCTGCAGTTTGCTCGATTTCTAAAACGCATTTTCCTTTCACCGGAACCTGCGCTCCTCCATATGCTGTTAGTTTTGTCCCAGTGGCGATGAGCTGTGGTTTCTGCTTAATTCCGTCGAAAATTTCCTCGGGTAGCACATTGCACTGAGCGCCAATGTCTATTTTGAAATTTACATTTTTGCCGTTAACCTTGAGGTTAGTAATTAATACATTTTTGGCCGTTGTTGTCGTAATTTCTCCGATAAACAATTCGTCTTCCTCCGCACTAGAATTATCGGTAGTTTCTTCTTTTCGAACTTCGTGTACGCGTGTTTCTGACATTTGAGTGTTGAGGTTTTTCGAGCGGCACATTTTGGCGAAATGATTATTTCCGTGACACTTGCGACATGTTTGTCCAAACGCTGGGCATTGTTTTGGTGCATGATTTGAGCCACATCGCGAACAAGGCTGTGTTTTGCTGACATTTCTACTTGGTTTCGTTTCTTCCCTCTGGTATTTACTGCGAGAGGTTCTTTCAAAATTCTTGTGAATTGATTCTACTTCGAGCGAAGGATTATTTAACTTTTGTACTTGGGTTTTGCTTGTTTCTGCGGCTCTAACGATGCTTATCGCCTTTTCTAACGTGAGGTCGTTGTCTCGGAGCAAACGCTCTCTGATGCTGTTGCTGTCGATTCCGCAAACGATTCTATCTTTAATTAAGCTGTCCTGTAGTGATTCAAATTCACAGGTCTTTGCTTTGTTGCGAAGGTCAAGTATAAATGCATCGAGTTTTCTTCCGTTTTGTACACACGCATTAAATATATATCGCTCGTATGTCGTGTTTTTCCTTGGTGTACAGTAGCTCTCAAATTTCTGAATGAGCGGCTCGATCTTATCTTGTTCAGTTTCAGTAAAGGTGAAAGTATCATAGATTTCCAATGCTTCTTCTCCGATTGTATGAAGGAAAATTGCACACTGAATCTCTTCGTCTTTTTCGTTGGCTCCACTGGCTTTCGCGTAAAGATTCCAGCGTTGTCTCCATTTCCTCCAGTTTTCTGCCACATTTCCGTCCATTTTTAACGGACCCATAGGCTTCATATGTTCCATGATTGTAGTTTCTCCTGACACCATGTAATAAACAGTGTTATGCCATTAACGTTGAACTTACAATGAATATATTTATCGAATATAAAACGTGATGACATGTTATGCCTAGACAATTGGGGGTGTGTCCAACTTGTCAATGTCAATGTATTACACCATGTGTTTGCTATTGGACTGGAAAACAGGCTAGTAAAACCATGCCAATTGCTGAAATAGAGTATACAGTTTGGACCATTTGGTTCAAAATTTAAAATTAGCCTTTTGCAGTCACTTTGTTTGGTCCATAGTTTTTCATATTGCTTTTGGAAGAAGAAAGGCAGTGGCTAAAAATGACGGATGTGGAGATTTGAGAAATTGCGCTTGTGAGAAATGCTACTTCATTGTTTCAAAAGATGCCTATTTGGCAATCTAACGTTAGTACTTTCTAACTGCTAACAGTGTAGTTTATATATTAATTGTTTGGACATGCACATACTGATGTACATGTAAGCCAATGTTTGGCTATTTGTCAATTTATATTATTGTACAAGAAATGATTCCAACAAAATGATCAATGTAAAATGTATTTATTGAGCAAAATATTGCTCATTTGAAATTTTCTGACTATTACTATGATAGGATAAGAATAGAATGTACTGTACATACAGTACATTTTCATCAAGTTTTCATGTTGCCACATTAAAGTTATTTTAACTCCTGATAGATCTTTGGCTAGAGTATAATTAAATAACACTGATATTGTTTTGCACCAAGTTGTAATAAGTCTAATGTTTAATTTTTTATTGTCTAATTTTCCTTATTAGAATAGTTTTAACGAAACTAGTGTTTTTATGAGAATATTGTCTAACATTAAGGTCACATAAAAAATTACTTGTTTAACATCCACCCATTTCAATTTTCCAGGTTGGGCGGGAGGGTTTTTCTAATTTTGCCTACAAACTCTACTTAAGGGTGTTTCAGAAACACAATCCTGGATATTCAGCACACCACCACAGTCATAACTTTAATATTAATTAATACTGCCTTTAAAACAGAAAAAATACAACATATGGGACATAAGGGTCATGCCCAACACCTTAACTGCGAACAGGTACTCTGGAAACGAAATTGAGTTTGTGATTGAAAATCACCACTAAACGTGGAGGGTTTTTAAAAAAATATTTAAAGTATTTGGAGGTTGGTGGCTTTTCTCGTGTCGGGAGAGCACGCTACACAAGTAATTTTTTATGTGGCCTAAGGGGTCCATAATTAATATTTTCACAAGCACACGTACAGTGGATAATATTTTCAACTTCTTTGCAAACATTGCTTTGCAGATAGTTATCTGGCCCAGCAAATGAAAATTTGCTAATAATTTTTACATGATCATTGACCATGTATCATTGACCATGTATCATTTGATCATGCAGACCTCTCAACTCTCACGCATTCGGCGTGAGTCTCACGCAATTCGCTTCAGTCTCACGCTCTCACGCCAGACCTCTCAATTCTCACGCATTCGGCTTGAGTCTCACGCAATTCGCTTCAGTCTCACGCTCTCTCTCACGCCACGTTTAGTAAATAATAATAATAATAATATATTTCAATAACAACAAATACCAAACAGGCATATATGAAAACATTTACATATAAGTACCTAATGTACTGTAAACTAAACAATAAAGTACGTACCATATAGTTCATGGTTAGGAGTGCGACATGCGTACTAATATTGATTAACTCTAATATATAATATAATATAAAATCTAATAAACTATTGGGTATTATAATATTAAAGCTAGAAATTCTACAAAAGACTATCGTACATTGCGAGAGTATCATGAAAGTACATTGAAATTATTTTCATGATAGACTTATCACGTACATTTAGTATATATAGAAATAAGTTTTTTGTATCAATTGAACGGAAGGATGAGTTGATTTTGCATATATCTGTTACAAAAGTATTTCGGAGTTTTACAAATTCGTTATTGGGGCATGACATTAAATAGTGAAATTCATCGCCAATTTCGTCTGATTGACATAACGTGCACTTTCGCTCATTGTAGGGGGTTTTGTTATATCGGCCAGATTCAACTGGTAATTTATGTGCAGATATTCGTAATTTCGTTATTGCCTGACGATGTTTGACATTACAAATTACGTGAAGGTATTCCTCGAATCTGAAATTATTCTTAACTTGTACGAGAGTTCTTAATTTACCATTAGAACGACTTTCTTGAAATTGACCTTTCCAGTAATTAATAAAGTAATCAACTAGTCTATTTTTTATATATTTACCTAAATTTCTCAAACTTTCAAGTTCTAAATAAATGTGGTCTAGCGATCTCAAATCACTTACTTTTAATATATAGTTTATAAAAGTAATGGCCTGAGAATTGGATCTAATATTAAAGCGTGCTGCTTTACCCACCAGAGTATTTATATAACTAGGGGTTTTAATACGTAACCAATATTTTGTAGCTAGAGTAGAGATCTGTACTATTAAAGGAACTCTACCTAGTTCCCCATAGATAGCCAGATTTGTGCTTTTAGAATGAACTCCAAGAAT
Organism: Paramuricea clavata; assembly: GCA_902702795.2. NCBI lineage: Eukaryota > Metazoa > Cnidaria > Anthozoa > Malacalcyonacea > Plexauridae > Paramuricea > Paramuricea clavata. The sequence goes on along the minus strand of CACRXK020001944.1, from coordinate 27,993 downwards.
ACGTTTAAAAAATTTCAGCTGTAATGACTCCAGTTTATTTACGATGCTAAACAATTTCTTTTGAAAAAGTTCATATGAGGAGATTCTTCCCAATAAACACACTCCCCAGATTTCACAACCGTACAATAAGACTGGAATCACCACTGAAGAAAATAGTTTTAGTAGTGTCTTTATCGGTATATTCTCTACGTTTGAAAGTTTATCCATTAGACAATAGTAGGCTCTCAATGCCTTGTTGTATAGTGACGCTATAGCTATCTTAAAATTACCAGTGTAATGAAAAGTTAGTCCCAAGTATGTATACTCATCTACACATTCTAACTGTTTGTCACCAAAGTACCATTTTGATGAAATAAACAGTCGTCTTTTCGATTGTGTTCCAAATATCAAGATTTTTGATTTTTTAAAATTTACTTGCAATTGTGAAACCATTCATCATGCGATATTGTATTAGAACAATTGGAGTGACTCGATTTGATTTTGTTAACAAGATTCCAAAATTCTTTGGGGTTGCTATTTGCTATGGATTTAATTTTATTCAGAGTCTCACTATGAAACTTTCTTTTGAGTTTCCTTATTAATTTTTTATATTCTTTTTTCTTAGTAAAGAACATGTGCCTTATAAAGGGGTCATTCGGCTGTGTTGATATTAATTTTCCTAAATTCCGTAGTTCTCTTTTAAGTCGGTAGCAATTATTATCAAACCATTTCTGTTTTTGTGTTACTCTCGTTTTACTAGATTTTTTTTCTGTTTCTTGAGAGGAATACATTTTCTAGATGCTTTGGTAATAATTTCTGTGAAGTCGTTAACTAAGGAGTTGATGTCTAAATCATTATCGTTTGAAGGATGGAGTAAAGTGTCTAAATGATCATTGACTTCGTCAGAGTTAAAAATATCAAGCAACACTTCCCTACACTGTTCGTTCCATTTGAAGGCTATAGGGTGTGATGTTAATTCAATACTAGAATCACCAGATAAATCAGGGGTTTCTGCCTTTAAAGCAAATGATAAGAAAGAATGGTGAGAGAATTCCGTAAGGGAAGAAACGGAGAAGTGACTCAATGAAGAAAAAAGATTTTGAGATACAATAGTATAATCCACAACACTCGATCCATTATATGTATGACATGTAAATTTTCCAACAAAATCTCCTTTAGACCTTCCATTTAAAGTAATTAATGAGTTCCCACAACACAATTCAGCTAAAGATCTTCCATATACATTTATGTGGGAGTCTTGAGAGTTTCGATGATCAACTGGAGAAGAGGAGTTATTATATAGATGAAAATCATTAATAGAATCCTCTAAATGACCTGATCTTGCATTGAAATCACCACATAAAATTATCTCACCAAGGCTAGCAAATTTATTTATGTCATTTTGAAGGGTTTCATAGTGATTTATCTTTAATCTTTTTTCCCTAGGAGAATTTTGTGGAGGAATATACACTGAGCAAATGAATAAATCATGTGTTAAGTTAAAAAAAACCTTATCTAATTTCCACCAAACGAATTCTTCGCAACTTTCTTTGTCAAGAAATTTGACACCTTTACGAAGAGACGACTTCACTAAAATTGTTATTCCGCCTGAGTTTCTGAATCCATTATCTGGCATTTTTCTACATTTTGAGAATGAGTAAAACCATCAATATTCAGATCACTGTTATCATAAGATAACCAAGTTTCTACTAGTGAAACAAAGTCAAATTTGCCTATTGTGGAAATAAAGTCAGTTTCATTTATCTTTCGTTTTTAAATGTAACGCATAAAAATTTTGTTATGTCCGGAAAAATTTTTGGACCCCTAAAATGGTACACTGACCGAAAATTTTTTGGCGAGGGGGGGGGGGAGGTCGCTGAAATAATTTTTCCGGAAAAAATTAATAATTTTCCTTCCGGTGTCATCCACATCCCCAATCTCACTCTCAACTTCTCTGCAAAGTTGAGAGGTCTGGATCATGTAAAAATTATTAGCAAATATTTTTATAGATATTGTGTAGACATAGGATCCCTGATGAGTGACGTTATGCTCTAACAAAAAAAATGGACCAGAATTGTCAAATAATTTGTGTGGACACAATTTAACTGTAATAGACCTTTAGAAAAAGTCTGCCTTGTGACATACAGTATTTGTGGATAAATATGATCATTTGGCCGATCGGGCAAGCCAGCCAACAGGGTAGAAGGCAGACTTTTTAAAAAGGTCTATTAATTAAAGCAGTAGGTCTATTAATTAAAGCTGTAGTACCTAAAGTTTTTCCATGAGAAGCTGTAAGCACATGGGACAATCACAGTCTTTCTCACAGACAACAAAGGTGTAATGGCTTAAAAACAATATCCTGTTTGTAATCTAATGACTTCAATAATAATTTCCTGAGACACGTATTGTTACTTGCACAATAGGCCTGCATGTCATCCTGCATTCCAACTCTGTTCTTGGCTATATCTCTGTTGTTGTAATATAACAACGCAGTTGAGGGCTTGCCATCTCTGCCAGCACGTCCAGTCTCTTGGAAGTATGCCTTCACTGAACTTGGTGGTCCAATATGTATAATTTGGCGGATGTCTCGAATGTCAACACCCATCCCTATAGCCACTGTCGCAAAAACAACATGAACAATACCTTCCTTGGAACACAGTTGTTTCAGGATTTCTTCCTTCATCTGTCTGGTCTGCGGAGCATGGAACTGTGCAAACAACCTGTTGGATGGGATTGAATCAGAACCAAGAGGAAAGTACTGCTCATCACCAAGAATATGCTCGAATAGTTTGTATGCAAATCCACATATTCTCAAAGAAATGTAAATAATAGTTAGTGGATAGTCAATCTTTTCCTGTCAGAGGGACCTGGCAATTGGTACCAAAATTGATTGAATCGCATCCACATCTTGTCCAGTTCTAAAAATCTTTTGGTAGAAAATATTCTTTCTATCAGGATTGGCAACGATGCACTTGCAATTTTTCAAGCCCAGCGAGTCCTGTATACATTTAATATCAGTTCCACTTGCAGTTGCTGTCATTGCCAGAACAGACACGTCTGGAAACATTGCACATATGACCCCCAATTTAGCATAATCTGTTCTAAAATCAAGTCCCCTGCAATTAAATAAAAACAGTTTTAACCATTTATTCTATTGAAGGTTTTGATGATTTTCGAATAAATTACAGTTTATTATTTCTCTTCACTCGTTTTTTTCTCGACCATTTTTTTCTTCGCCCATTTTTTCTAACCTACCATTTATTCAAAAATCCTCAATACTTTCAATAAAATAAAGCACCCGCTACGCAGGCTACCCATTAAGCACCAGCACTCTCCCCTTGACAAGTAAAATCATTTGGCATTTTTAGATAGAGTAAAATAATCAGGCATTATACAGAGAAAAATAATAAAGTAGGGATCAGCCTACCACATCCAACCAGCTCCAAGCTAATTGGCTGGGCGAATTGAAACCATCACAAACATTGAACTTTGCCATGAGAATAGACAATGTTTTATTAACGACCATTCATCATTAATAGTTGCAAGTGATGGTTATAGGCAATTCCAGCTTTTAATTTATGTGTGCAGGGGGTGACGGGAAGTAAGGTATCATACTGCTGATTATGCTGAAAAATTTAATAAAAACTGCCGAAACAACCAAAATATTTCAATATTTACAAGTATAAGCTATCATTACGTGTTTACACAGCCACCATTGTTATTTTTTCAGCATTATCGCCTTTATCAGCAATATGATACCATATACCACGATTTGCCATATACTGTATTAGTATATTAATATATTTTAAAATAAAAATGCTGATACTAACCAGTCCAGTATACAATGCGCTTCATCTATAACAATTCCAACAACATTTTCCTGGTACTGCTGGCTGAGCAACAACTCCCATCCATATTTGCTCGAGATGAGAGTTTCAGGATGCGCAAAAACAATGTGGTAACGACCATCACGTAGCTTTCTCTTTTCGCACAAGCGGAAATCAATGTCAACATTAAAACAATTGTCATCGTCCATATTCTCGTCAGAACTATCCTTATCTTCTCTTTTCAATTCCTTCACATCGATAATTGATGCTTGGATGCCGGTCGACTCGCTTCAACGATATATTTGGTCACTCATCAACGAATTTAACGGTGATACCACAATTATGATGGAGTTAACCCCTGCCGTAGAAATATCTTTCGAACTTCTCCAAGCTCGTCTCCAAATTTGAAACACATCGTCGCACAAATTGTATTTTGCAAACAACAACATTGGCAGAAGATGAAAAATTAAAGACTTGCCATAGCCCGTTGGCAAAACACACACCACATCATTTTTTAAATAGACACTTTCTAGGCAAAGAACTTGCTTCGGTTTTAGAATCTTATCTTCGTACAAACTATTTAAAACCGCAAACTCTAGACATGACAAAAAAGCAAAGTAGTCCAACATGGCAAAGCGAGTAAAATGGCATACCATGTGGAAGCATGTAATTTGATACTTTGCCTACTCCCCCTTAGGTGATCAAATTTCTGTGTACCACGTGACCAGCCCCAGCTGGGGTCTTTGCTTCCCAAGAGCAAAGAGCCTGGGAACGAGGTTGGAAAAACATTTGTTCATACTGTACTGTACGTTGAGTAATTCGCGTACAGTCGCACGCTGAAGTTCGATAAAGTTTTTTTATACACCCTGTATAATTTACTTTAATGCCAGACAGGTTAATTTGTTGGTGGAAAATGTTGTGCTATGGGTTAAGTCGAATAATTTCTAATCCCAAACAAAACACTAGAAAATAAAATACAGTAAAATCCAGACTATCACATGATAACTGGAAACAAGAACAAAACAATAATTGTTGGTAAGAGAAAATAATTATTTCCAGTGCCGTAGCCAGAACGATAATTGCCCGGGGGGGGGCACATATTCATGTTCTGCTTTATTAATTTCTTTTGAAATCAATTGTTCTTATGGTATGTGAACACAAATATATGAATATGTGTCCCCCCCCCCCCAATTATCATCCTGGCTACGGCACTGATTTCTATTTGCGATAACTTACCTGTAGTGTCTGGTACACCAAAACGTTTCATTTTTTCTCCTCTTCGTGTGGTGGCAAAGGCGAGTCACCGCTTGACGAGTCTTTAAAATACGTTCGTACCTTGTCCCTGATTTTTTAAGCAGCAATGTTCTTCAGCACAGGGTGGTCTTTTGCAACATTTCTGATATCGTCTAAAGATATTTTTTTTCTGTTGAATTTGGCTACCAAAAATATCTTTTACAGCCTTTTCTTCATCAATTGACCACTTGTGCCTATGGCAAATGACATCGCCAGATATATGGATCTGTTTGTTAGGCGGTTGCTGCTCTTCACCCTTTTCAATTTCATTGCTTGCTTCTGTCTCAGTCAGGTCACGCATAATGCAAGACAGTTCCTTGGAGGTTTTGACAGCAGACTTTCCTTTATTTTTTAACAAATAGTACTTGGTTGCTGTCGCCTGGTTGTGGACCATGAGGTCAGCAGGATCACCCCGCATCTCTTCATTCGACTCATGGACAGTGGAAACTGCAGCCTTTCTAAAAGCAGTTGCCCCACCCATGGAAGCTTCCTTCCCGAAAACCTTGCCCCAACATGAGCCAATTTGGGCACCGAATTGTGAAGAATCCAGTGCTGTGCCTGTAAAACGTAAAAAGACGATGGATTGGGATGAACAAAGGACTTCTGGTAGGGCATTTCTGAATCGTTCAATAAAAATTTTCACATATTCACAAAGCGAAGAGGACAAGACAATGTGCGCTGGTCTGTGCGTAGTAAATGTCTTGTGTTTCTTAACATGTACGACAATGCAATCGTCTTGTTTTGTCGCATTATTAAATTCCGCCAACGTCATGTTGGCAATGGGGCCAGATCTACTGCCATTGTTGATGCAAATTTGCGTCATCAAGTAATCCCGCACAATCGTGTATTCTGCCTTTGACAACATCGGAATCTCTGGGTTTATCTGAAATTCACCTAGTATCTTCACTGCCTTTCGTGCAACTTCTGACGTATCAAACTGTTTAATTTGTTCAGGCATTTTTAATGAATCAATGTCTTCCAGCCGTTTTTCCCAAAAACGATCCTGGGACATTTTCCGAGAAGACTTGGCCCATATCTTTACTTGCTCAGAGAGGCTGACCACTTGAGCCTCACTAACACCCAGCTCTTTAAATTTATGCTGACATAAAAGTTGTTGAGGGTCCCAAGGTAGGACTTCACCGTGCCAGGTTTCTTCTCCTTCTCGAATGTGGTAAGCCACTTGTCTCTCAACACCACCTTATGCAACAGGCTTGATATTGATGGAGCAGTTGGGCTGATATAACCCATGACCATCTCAACCTGTCGCATACTTTGCTGGGCACATTTAGCATATTTTCTTCCACCATCTGGACCAGATAGCCAATCCTTAAAATTGCTCAACAAGACCATGTCATCAACATTCGATGGAAGATTGGCAGCTGCAGTGTCACCATCATCACCTTCACCATCATCACCTTCACGATCATCACCTTCACCATCATCATTATCACCTTCACCATCAACAGAACCTCTCTTTTCATTGCCTCCATAACCACCCTTATCACCACTAACTCCACTACCAAATTCATTAGCATTACTGTCGTCACCACCTAATAGCGAACTTAAGCAAGCGACATTTTCATGGCGACGGCGACGGCAGCTCTCGATTTGGACTGGGACGAGTCTTACTGCGAATGGCAAATCCAATTCTCTCACGGTCAGCGTCACGGCAGCGATGTGAGAAACTCTGTTTTGGCGTTGTGGCGAAAACGTGAGTAAATACAGCCATTTTAAACTTATTTATCATTAAATTTTTGAAATGAAATTTATTTCTAGTTAATCCCTGATTGTTTACCATAGTATTTCGATTAGCATCGGAAATTTAGACCAAAGTTTGTCTTTGTTCAGGTGGGAATGATGACTAGTACCTCGACTATAACAACATCACAGTAAGTAATTTAAATAAATTGTTTTCTCATATAAAATTTACGACAGTGTTCCAAATAATAGACGTTAAGATAGCCATTCTACTTGTATTATTCAATTGTTTGTCAGTTTGAGTTCATGTTATGTCTTATGGGGTTCTATAGCATTATAAAGTCGTGGTAGAATCTTCCAAAAACACTTCATTGTTTTGATTCAACTGTACACTTTTCATTAGTTTACCCTTAGTGAGGTTTACTTATAATAATGTCAAGTTGCTTCGTTTTATGCTGATTACTGTTGATGCCAATTGTAAGAAATAACTATTTTGTGTACATATAGGCCTACTATATAAAAACTTAAAAGCAAAGATTTGTTTAATGATAGAATTATATATTTTTATTTATACTGTATATTATTTGCACATAAACCTATTATATATTTTTAAATGGAAATGTTTATAGCATGTTATTAATTTATCATCTGTAGGAAAAATAGGGAGGCTAAAAGCAGAAGAATTTCATAGGGTCTCTAACCAAAATAAAACGTTATTACAAGGGATACTGTCGAAGAACGGTTCTAACATGAAAATAAATTACAAGTGAATAAATTTGCCAAAAGTCTAGTACAGTAGTTGGATTTGTGGAAGTCTCAAGGGTCTTTCACAAATCCATTTAATGACTAATGTCAATATTACTGCATTGTTTGTACTATATAATATGAAGTGCAAAAGACTTAGAAAGCAAATTAATAAAAAATTCCCCTGTTTCAGGAAATATTATATTATTACTTAATTTATCAATATATTTCATCACACCATTTTGAATTGAGGGCATTTAAATATATCTTTTACAGGCCTATGAAATGGAGTGACTCACATGATATACTATTTGCAAGAGAAGTTTTGGTTTCCAGTCTGTATGAGACCCGAAACGGAAGTCCTGAAAGAGGAAAAGTATGGGATGAAATAGCAGAAAATCTTAACAAATTGGAAAGTCCAAAGTTCCATGTATCCAAGAGGTCATTAAGAGATCGTCTTAATCTACTAATCAATAGATACAAAGCTAAAGTCAGAGAAGAAGATCTAGCAAGTGGCATCAGCCCGGATGATGATGAACTTAGCTCAATGTTAGAGGAAATTTGTGATAAAGAGGAAGAATGGATGCATAATCCTCCATGTGAATCAAAGAGGAAGAAAGCAGAACAAGATAAAGTTACAGCCGAGGAAATGAGAAAAAAAGCCATGGAGACTGTAGGCGAAACAAAAAAAGGAATGAGGACAATGGAGCAGAGGGATCATTGAAAAAAAGAAGAAGGAGCACAAGTGATGCCATAGAATTTTTAAAGGAAAAAGCTAAGGCTGACTTATCACTAAAAGAGAGGGAATGTGAGCTCCGAGAAAAAGAACAGTCAAACAGTGCTTTGTTGTTGGAACAGCAAAGTAAAATGCAAAAGGACATGCTCATGTTTATACAGCAACAGCAACAAGATCAGCAAAAGCAACAGCAGCTTCAACAACAACAGCATGTACAAACCATGCAGGCTATGTTTCAACAACAGCAGATTCAGAATCAGGCCCTCATGACTCTCCTGGACAAATTTGCAAACAAATAGAAGAATCTAATCTTTTACTTGTGTAATTTTATAGGTTTTTGATGTTACCTTTTTATGTTATATATTTGAAAACAGACGTTAACCCTTTTTCTGAAGTATATAAGATATACTGAGACAGAATAGACAGTTAATTATGGTTAAAGTTATGCATTACACGTTAAAACATGGAGTACAGTGTATTCAGGTCTTGCAGTATGATGTATCAAAAATAATCTGCCATTTTTGGCAGCAAAAATATTTTATTCAACAGACTACTACACAGCTGTGGACCATTATAACTCATGAAAGTGCTCAAACAAAAGCAACGTAACAAACGTTTTTAATCATTTTTTTGTAAGTTAATTGCCACCAAACATGGCAGGAGTCAACAAGTGTTGTGATGTCATTTGCAAGAGCCCAATGTAATTGCACAATGCCCATAAATTATATTAACCCATTGAGCTGCAATGTACCCCAAGTGCTCCCTACTTATTTATTTTTTACTTGTTTAAGGCCGGACGAGTTTACTTGTCACAATGTCTCTAGTTAACCCATTGAGCCGCAATGCGCCCTACTTATTTTTTTTACTTGTTTAACGCCAAACGATTTTATTTGTCAGTGGGGAAGCTCTGCAGCTTTATGGGTAAGCCAAAAATCTGACAATGTTTATAGTTTACCCATTGAGCCGCAATGCACCCTATGCAGTGCGCCCTACTTATTTGTTAGCTTGTCTAACACCAGACAATTTTAATTGTTAGTGGGGAAGCTCTGCAGCTTAATGGATTAAAATTATTTATAGTTAATTAGCAAAATATTCCTGTAGAGAAGGTGGTTGCAAGTCAAAGAATTTAGCAGTTTGATTGCCATACATGCATGTCAAAGCATTTCTAAGTAGAGCACATACAACATACATCTTGCCAACGCTACTCAACCCAATTTTAAGATTTTTTTTGAAATCTAGGAATTTAAAATAATTGATAATATCTCCAAATAACCATTCCACAGATACTCTTGTGGCACTCATGTTGGTATTGAATAGCTGCATTCGATTTGTTAGGTTGGCCTCTCTGAAGGGTGCCTGTAAGTGCACTCTTAAGGGGTATGCTGGATCACCATACAAGCACATTGGTTGTCCACTTGTTGAGAACGCTTCTACTTCTAAGGTTTGTAAAAGCCCAGATTCGGCCAACATCCCGGCGTCATGTCTTTTTCCCTCTATTGTATAAAAACAAAGAGTAATAAAAACAATTATAAGATATTTGTAAAATTGAGCACATTTTCAATCAGATACGTACAAATAATATCAAAGAGTATTCTTATTTTGTTATAGACTACATCAAGTGTTATATATATTGTTTAATAATAAAAATATTCTGGATATAAAAATACTCACCTACAGGTCCATAAAGGTTTGCAATCATTCCATTTGGAACCACCACTGATTGAAATTTCAGTGCATGCACCTTTTTGTGGCCATTGTATACAACCCTCTGGTTTTGTCTGGGTCTGCAGATGGGGCGCACTGTTCCATCTATGAATCCAAAACAATTCTGGAGTGGAGCACCTTTTTGATGAATGGCCCTAGCATACACTTCCAATAGATCAGGGCTTAGAAGATTGTTGTTCCATTCGGTTATGCGATGACAGTGAGTGTCATAAACGTAGTTCATAACATGATTTGTTATCATGGATAATTCGGGAACCGGTCTGCCGAATAGCGGTATCATATCACCGTACCTGCATGAATAGGCGAAGCGTTTCATCAGCATACAAAAGCCTTCCAAACCATCGGAAACACTTCTCTGGTACGTTTGGAATGAGGGAGGAATCTGCAGGGCATTGGCTAAAACATGCATATCTCTTTTTTCTACTCGAAAATCTGCCTTGCATTCAGCCTCTTCTAGTTTGTCAAAATCAAACCTGGAGCTGTCTTCGTAGCTGAAGTCTGGATTTTTCGAACGGTAATGATCATATAGAAGCACAAATTCATCGTCTGAAATAATTTCGTCAACGTAAGAGTATGCTAAAACTTCACGGATGTTTCTGAATGACATGGTGTAGTCGCTGTCGCCGTCAACTGCAGTTGTTTTGCTTAATGATTTGTTTTTCGCGCCAAAACGCCGTTCTCGGTCCAGTCTCACACGGTTAAATGGCGTCGCCATGAAAACGTTGCTTGCTTAAGTTCGCTAATATCTCACCATCATTATCACCATCATCATTAACAACATAATCTTCGACATCGCCATTATCAATTTCCTTATTGCCTCCACTACAAACATCATAACTGCAGTTACCACTAAAACCAACCTTATCACCATTATCCCAACCATCACGCTCATCTTCATCACCACCATATTTACCCTCATCATGACTCCTATTATCATCATCTTTATCACATTTCTTGTTACCACTCTTTACAACAGAATTCAGGAATCGTTTATAGTCTGCAGAATCCTCCCTGTCGTCCACAGATTCGTAAACATTTCTCAATGAGCTTGTGTTCTTCTTATTCCACAATGTCCCTAACTGGTTGTGGTCACTGCTGTCCACCGAAGATTCGTCTGAGGAACTGATGTTATCCTCTGGAGGTAAATAGTTTTCAGCCTTCTTCACCAACTTCAAGTATTGAGGACTTCCTCTTTTCATTTTGTGCACTTGCGCAAGATGGTTATGTATCCACCTAACAATGGCACCACATTTAATTTTTGGGCATACTTTCCTCAGGTGTTCTCTCTTCTTGACCGATGGCTTTCCTTTCCACAAGTCAAATGTTCCAAGAACACCAGATGAGTCAGTTTTATTCCATCCATGCACCTGCTTCATGTGCCTGGGAAGGTGGATGACACTGGCATTGCAAGCAGTGTATGAGCACTTGTGCTTTGCTCTGCGGCCTTTTCCCCCCGTCTTTCCACCATCCACAGCATCCACCTCTTCTTGACCATTTCCACCATCCATTTCTTCTTGAACATTTCCACCATCCATACATTCCATCTCATCTTGGCCATTTCCACCGTCCGTCTCTTCTTGACCATTTCCACTATTTATACATTCCATCTCTTCTGCAACACATTCAGGCTCCATTTGCACTCCAATTAACTGAAAGGTATAAATTGGATATTAACATTACCCTTGCATACACACATAAGTCATACACAATGTACACATACACAGACATACACAAATATCTCAAGGCATTGTGAATATCTAAGGATTAATTCAAATACAGCTTACAAAGTACCATACTAATAATCTATTCTAACAAAATCATACCAAACTTTCACCTATTAGAGTATAAATGTTCAGAATAATTTTAAAAGTGAAACAAACTGTTTAGTAACAATACTCAGTCTTTGAGAAGTGTTTTCATTGGTTTACTATGATAATAACTTGCTAATTGGTTTAGTTAAACAACGTCAAGCCACCTTCAATGGCTGAGATTTAATCAAACACTCATGAAATCTCAGCAACTTATACAACAGGTATAGACAAGTATTTTGGTGGCTAGATCTTTGATCTACTTTCAGTGTAACCAAATTTACACTGAGATGACATGTTAAAATTAGTGAATTTTTGCTTAAATAGAGTAAAGTAAGACGTCAGCTGAGAAACTCATACTAACACAAAAACTGTCTAACAAAATTAAACAAACTTTCAAATATTATAGTAATCTCAGCAACTTATACAACAGGTATACACAAGTATTCTAGTGGCTAGATCTTTGATCTACTTTCAGTGAAACCAAATTTATATTGCGATGACATGTTAAAATTAGTGAATTTAATTAGTGAAATACAGTACAATAAAGTAAGACCTCAGCTGAGAAACTCGAGCTAACACAAAAACTGTCTAACAAAATTGTACCAAACTTTCAAATATTATAGTACAAATGCTTAGAATGATTTTAAAAGTGAAACAAACTGTTTAGTAACAATAGTCAGCCTTTGAGAAGTGTTTTCATTGGTTTATTATGATTATAAGTTGCTAATTAGTTTAGTAAAACAATGTGAAGCCACCTTGAATGCCTGAGATTTAGACAAACACTCATGAAATCTCAGCAACTTATACAACAGGTATAGACAAGTATTTTGGTGGCTAGATCTTTGATCTACTTTCAGTGAAACAAAATTTATATTCCGATGACATGTTAAAATTAGTCAATTTTGCTTAAGTACAGTACAGTAAAGTAAGACTTCAGCTGAGAAACTGGTCAGTATAATCTGCAGACCAAGTCCAAAATGCAGAATAGGTATAAATTGCAGACTGAAATTGCAGACTTGGTATAAAATGCAGACTGTGAAAAAAACGTATAAAACTACACATTACACCCGTTTTCAAAATTATGTGACTTTATACCAAAATATAATCTAAGACTTAAATGTCAGTTTTATGTCACGAGAGTTGTGAGAACTGCTAAATATAGCAAACGTAAGCAAAATTAAGACATTTTTAAACCGTATTTAATACCTAACGTAGTAACGAGTAAAACAATGTGAAGCTACCTTGAATGACTGAGATTTAGTCAAACACTTATGAAATCTCAGCAACTTATACAACAGGTATACACAAGTATTCTAGTGGCTAGATCTTTGATCTACTTTCAGTGAAACCAAATTTATATTGCGATGACATGTTAAAATTAGTGAATTTAATTAGTGAAATACAGTACAATAAAGTAAGACCTCAGCTGAGAAACTCGAGCTAACACAAAAAGTGCCTAACAAAATTGTACCAAACTTTCAACTATTAGAGTATAAATGCTCAGTATGATTTTAAAAGTGAAACAAACTGTTTAGTAACAATAGTCAGCCTTTGAGAAGTGTTTTCATTGGTTTATTATGATTATAAGTTGCTAATTAGTTTAGTAAAACAATGTGAAGCCACCTTGAATGCCTGAGATTTAGACAAACACTCATGAAATCTCAGCAACTTATACAACAGGTATAGACAAGTATTTTGGTGGCTAGATCTTTGATCTACTTTCAGTGAAACAAAATTTATATTCCGATGACATGTTAAAATTAGTCAATTTTGCTTAAGTACAGTACAGTAAAGTAAGACTTCAGCTGAGAAACTGGTCAGTATAATCTGCAGACCAAGTCCAAAATGCAGAATAGGTATAAATTGCAGACTGAAATTGCAGACTTGGTATAAAATGCAGACTGTGAAAAAAACGTATAAAACTACACATTACACCCGTTTTCAAAATTATGTGACTTTATACCAAAATATAATCTAAGACTTAAATGTCAGTTTTATGTCACGAGAGTTGTGAGAACTGCTAAATATAGCAAACGTAAGCAAAATTAAGACATTTTTAAACCGTATTTAATACCTAACGTAGTAACGAGTAAAACAATGTGAAGCTACCTTGAATGACTGAGATTTAGTCAAACACTTATGAAATCTCAGCAACTTATACAACAGGTATACACAAGTATTCTAGTGGCTAGATCTTTGATCTACTTTCAGTGAAACCAAATTTATATTGCGATGACATGTTAAAATTAGTGAATTTAATTAGTGAAATACAGTACAATAAAGTAAGACCTCAGCTGAGAAACTCGAGCTAACACAAAAAGTGCCTAACAAAATTGTACCAAACTTTCAACTATTAGAGTATAAATGCTCAGTATGATTTTAAAAGTGAAACAAACTGTTTAGTAATAATAATAAGCATTTGAGAAGTGTTTTCATTGGTCATTGTGATTATAACTTGCTAGTTAGTTTAGTAAAACAATGTCAAGCCACCTTGAATGACTGAGATTTAGTCTAACACTCATGAAATCTCAGCCACTTATACAACGGGTATATAGACAAGTATTTTGGTGGCTAGATCTTTGATCTACTTTCAGTCAAACCAAATTTACATTGAGATAACATGTTAAAATTAGTGAATTTTGTTTAAGTAGGGTAAAGTAAGGCCTTGGCTGAAAAACGCATTGTAACACAAAATTTCCCTAACAAAATTATCCCAAACTTTCAGATCTCAGAGTATAAATGCTTAGAATGATTTTGAAAGTAGAACAAACTGTTTCGTAATGCACTTGTCATTGGCTTCCCCAAGGGGTCAACCCCCGGGCTGACCACGGGGATTGTCCAAGGTGGGGATTCAATTTTAATGAATTTCACGGGCGGTGGAGGAACATAAGAGATCAAAGCCCCTGGTAATTTCCTTACCTGTCGTGAATCCCCCCCCCCCCAGCGTCTTTTAAGCTAATAAAAAGGCCTACTTATAAAATCTCATGATACACATAATCATTCGATAATCCAAAAGATAAAATCTAATCATTGGTATTTTGACACTGGATTTGAAGAAAATACTAAACATTTTACATATTTATGCTATAATTTAATACGGTATAACATACACAAAATGAACATAGATTATACTGTCTTATACCTTTATTTTGAACTGTAAAACACAACAATATTAAAATTGCTAGTGACCCTCTAGTCTTAAAAGTGAGAGACAAGTATGATATCTTTGATATGCATTTTAGGGGCCGATTAATATAACCAGCCTTGTACCCCGCGTTATGATGCTACCTGGTCATTGTGTGACGTGTGTCGATAACTTGACGGCAATAGATAGTAGATCACGCGATAATTTTCGCTAAGATGAAACCAACTTTTATAATATTAAATTACATCGAAATGCATGAAACCTCAAAAAAGCGAACTTTAAACATTTGGGGTCAAAACATGCTAAGTGGTACAATTTGTACAATAAAAGTTTTCCAGTAGTTCTACCTCTTGCTCCGTGAGGTTAATACAATTGCCATGGAACCAGACATCGCAACTGTCACAACATATCATGAACCTAAGAATGAGAGAAAACAAAGGGAGAGGTGTTCAGCAGAGTTTAAGTTTGATAATCTATTCTAACTGAATTGGGGGCTAACACTAGTTTACAAACAATGGTGCTCTAAAAGAGTTACAAAACAATCAAACAAAACAGCATATTAAACAAGTAGGAAAGGGTTTATAGTATGGCTAGTTGATCTGTTATTATGAAGATCATACCTTCCGTCATCTGCTTCATTACAGATGCAGTGCAATTCTGCTCGTGAATCTTTTTCCACTTGTGAATCAAGGTCTCCCGATGAATCATTTTCTGCTCATGAATCAACGTCTCCCGATAAATCCTTTTCAGCTATACTCTCTGAAAACGTAAAAAAAAATCAAATGTACATTTGAAACAATTTGGAATGCCCAAACTCTTTTATTATCAACGACGATCCAACTTAATGGATCGAAAGCTCAGCAAAATAAGTTTCAATCACCACTTATTTCATATGCCATGTATCTGCAATACATAAATGCATGAAACTATACACCGTTTTGACATTTACGTCACTTAGCCTGGATTACTCGTTCTCATGGGTTGTTGGCCAATAGCCTTACGTCTTTTACAAATGAAAAGAGATGCTTACAGGCCAAAAAAAGTTTAAGTGACGTAATATCGAAAGGGTGTGATACAATTTGATGGGTTTTGTAAATGGAAAAGATCGAGTAGAAAATTATATACATTTTTAGACCTAACCACGCACAGCTGCGAAAAATGCAATAACAGGTCCTAGCCCTAGCTGGCAGGAATCGAACTTACGGCGCTGTGATACAATTTACCACTGCGCGCTTACCTTTGTTTCTTTGTGCTTGTTTTCTTTTCCTTGTTTCTGCCGCCTTTTTTGCTCCTCGTTTCCTTCTTAGTTTAATATTCTTAAGATGCTCAATCCAAAAACTAACATCGGACTCGCTCAGCAAAGTGTTTTTCGCCAAGTTCTTAATATCGGCATCCGTGATCTCTTCAGAACTATTGTCGAAAAATTTTCTTACTACTTCTCTGGGAGGCTCAGCACAACATCCTAGTCCTTTTTTCTTTAACTCATTAAGTTGCAGACTGTTGCAACATTGGAACTCCCCAAGTTGCAAGGAAAATGGCGAATTTTAGTTACTGTCAACTTCTGTCACTGCTTTTACAAAAATACCCATATCTCAAGATCAATGTTATAAAAAACCTTGAAATTTGGCAGTGGGTTAAAATGATAAATGATTAATCAATTCTATTTTAAATGAGCTCCCACACTTAAATATATCATTAGATGTCTTAGATTTTTGGGTGAGAATTCTTGGTTTGTGTAAATTTAAGTCTATGACATTTTGTTTCTTCATGACACCCAACATCTGAAGGGCAATAATTCAATAACCCAACATAAATGGAGAAATATTTTTTGATTCCTGGATTGGTACACATTTATATTCAAATTAGTTTTCATCTTGTAGGGTATAAATTACAAAATAATGAAACGCTATAAAAATTTGCTTGGGCATACCCTTACAAAAAAATCCTATAGGAATTCCTATAGGAAATGCCATTTCCTATAGGATCCTATACAGGCGGTGTGCGCATAACGACCGCAAAGGATGATGGGGGGAAAATGAAAATTATTCATTATGCGACAAGTCGTGGTCGGGTGAACATATGTAAATAAACACAAATGGGCATTAAGAATTTGTTTCCCTTTTTAAAACAATATGGCAAAGACACAAATCTAGCGGATTTCGCTGGGAAAACAGCAGCGATCGACGCTTCTTGCTGGCTTCATCGTGCGTTAGCAATTTCTGTGTCTGGATGTGGAAATCGAGATAGGTAACTAGCTTTGACTTGTCTATTTGTAGTCACTAACATAATTTTCAAAATTTTGCGCTGACATTTGGCATCATTTATTCATTGTAATCATTAATATTCATGTTTTTCCCTTTAAGGTTAGAAAGTATTTTCCGAAAACATTTAAATTTGGTTAAAAGCGCTGGAGTGACTCCATTTATTGTTTTCGATGGTTCACCTCTGCCTGCAAAGGCGAACGAAGCAGCAAAAAGGCAAAAGTGAGTTAAATAACCTAAATTATTATTTATTTTTTTGCTTATATATTGTGATACAATATGAATACGACTAAATGTATTTTGTCTGGACTAGAACGAGAGAGGAGGCTTTGAGAAGAGCAAACGATGTAGCCACACAGCCTGACGAATGCAATAAACTTCGTAGCCAAGGAATTGCAATTTCATTTCAGGATATTTCAACATGCATAGATGTAAGCATTATTTTACTTTTATATGCTTATATTATCTACTTCCCTTACTGTAAAAAAAGTTGGCAAGAACTATTAATAATTATATCCATGGTTTATATGTTTAGATATGTTTAAAAGATAATATTCGCTACATTGTATCGCCATATGAAGCTGACGCTCAGATAGCGTTTATTTTGAAACATGGTCTTGCAGATTTTGCTATTACCGAAGATTCGCATTTACTAGCCTATGGTTGTAAAGAGGTAGACACCTTTGCCATTGGGTATTTTTCAATATAATAATTCAGGGATGGATCCAGCATGATCTGGTAGGGGGGGGGGGTGCTCTGCTGGCTGTGGTGCCGATGTGATTATCTCGACAATATCAAAGGAGTTGGAATCCACACGTCCTATGCCTTGGTTTCTGGAAATCATTTGTTTGAAAATCTGACTCAAAGGGGAGCACCAAAAGATTACAAAGAACAATTTTTTAAAGCCGAGGCTGTGTTCAATCATCAAACTGTTTTTGACATCAACACAATAAAATGTGTTCCTCTGATTGAGTGGGGGAAACAATTTTCAGATGAGCTGCAATATTTCTGTGGAATGTATCCTTCAACTAAAAGTTACCACTTAATTTTAATTAACCAATAATATCCCATTGAGCCCCAGTGGGGCCTACTTATTTTTTTACTTGACTAATGCCAGATGATTTTACTTGTTAATGGGAAGCTCTGCAACTTAATTGGTTAAGCAATTCCTCGACATCTTATCATCTATTTGTAGTTGGCTATCGTGTATCATATCAAGCTGTAAACAAGAGCTAAGGCTTATGATATCTGATACAACACATGACTATTTATTTGTAAAATTGTCAATCAATTTACATTTGGAAGATATTAATTAATCCATGAATGCACTACTGTAGAGCTTATCCATGAGTATAATCATCTGTCTGGTGTTACACAGATTAATTTAAAGAAATTAAGTTGGAAGCATTAATGAATTAATGTTATTTTATTAGTAGTAAATTTTTACCATCAATGTTCTATAAAATTTGAATTCTTGACGAAGAAGCAGATTGCTAGAGGACACGTTTTCTGTTAACTTGGCCTCTGGTAATGTTGATCCAAAAAGTGGTGTGAAAGTGAACAGTTACCCAGTATTACGACAGGTATTTCCTTCTTAAATCCATTAAACAGCAAAGTGCCCCAATGCAACCTACTTTAGTATATTACTCTGTCTAATGCCAGACAATTTTACTCGAAACCACAAATTTAATAATTATAACATGTGCATAATCTTACTATACAGGATTTAATTAAATGAACTTAATTAAATTTTAGGTGCCTGTTAATAATACCAACGCCGATGATCACCAGGAAACTTCCAGTAAAACAGATGGTATGTTTTCATGTAATTCACCTTGAAAATAGTTTGGTTTTATACATTGCCAATGGATTTGAATCATTTTAAGAACAAATCATGTTGTGTTATTCTGCAATGCACTCTGTATTGAACTTGTCTAACACCTAAACACAAAATGGTTGTACTTCAGAAGGGTATTGTGCAGTAATGGTTAACCAAACTATCTTCCAATATCTCTTGTTACCCTCCAATTAAGCTGAAATGTGCACTACTTTATTATTTTATTGTAAATCTAATGCCAAACAAAGTTACTTGTAAGGGGCAAGGGTGTTTCATTTATTATTTAATCAGGAGTACATTTTATTTTGATTTTCCTCTGTTTTAGAGAATGAAAGACTGGAAGTGTCAATAATCAATATAGATCCCACACCATTCTTATATAGAATCCCATCATTCCCAGTGCTTACAGTTAAACTGAAAAAGGTTAGGTTTATTCGTGGAGGGAAAGAATACAAGGGATTGATCAAAGATGAAGGACCATTAAATATCAGCACATGTGGTCATTATGTTTGTACTTCATCTTGCTCTATCACCATCGACAATGAATCCTACTTGGTTCTGTGGGAACTATGTAGGAGTTCAGCAGTCAAAGTATCGACAGGTAATTTACCTGATGGAAGTGGTAATGATGCAACTGTTTCAGCTGAAATACAAGGGCCTCACAGCTTACCATTTAAAGTTCTAGGAAGCTGTTATGATATGTCAAGACAAAGAGCCTTAGAGGAGGCATACGAGTATTTATACGATTTCAACAGACCAGTTTTTGTTAAACTTGAAGCACAGCCTGAAAACAGTCATGACAAGAATGCTATTGGAGTATACATCATGACAAATTATGAATATATCCTTGTTGGGTATATTGCTAGTGAATTAACCAAATATTTACATCCATTACTAGGAACATCAGAACTCGATGTTTCTGTGAAGCGCATTCATTTCTGTACAACGTATCTCAGAATGGGTTTTTATCTGACAGTTGAAATCACCAAGAACGGTTTGTGGGATGAAGGAGTTGTGAATGCCAGTAAAAAAGTCACATGAATATAAATAAATATTGACAACGTGAAACTTTATGCTTAAATCGCAGCTTAAATTGCCACCAAAATCACACGTGTGAATGGGCATTTTAACCCATTGAGTCGCATTGCACCCTGATGCACCCTACTTTAGTATTTTACTCTGTCTAACGCCAGACGATTTTACTCGTCAAGGGGAGAGCGCTGGCGCTTAATGGGTTAAAGGAGAATGGCAACATTTACTATCTATTTACATATCATTTACAAAATAGAAATTAGCATTATGCCATGAGCCATGAGAATGACTCAAAGTCCAGAAAATGTTTACACATGTATGTACAATAGACCCTTCCAGAAAGTGCATCACCTTCATTATAGAGCCTCGTTCTTGTGAGTAAGACATTGGGATAGATTCCGAAAGGGTGTGTTAGTCTTTCTCACAGACAGCAATATCCACCATTTTTTGGGTGCTTTCTTCCCATGTCATAAAATCCAGATAGTCTTAGACTAAGTCATAACTATAAATCTACCATTATACTGTACACAAACTACAGTTATAAAATGTCTAATTTCATGGTGCTTAGACTTGGAAAAGGCAGTATCCCCAAAATGGCGGATAAACCAAGCGTGAGAAAGGCTAATTATCAATCCCAGTGCAGTATCTATGTCACATGTATTTAAATTTGGTGTGGTGGTAATGCTACAGGAGCTTTGTGAAATTTTGCTCTTGCAGTTAGTTCTCCTTTTTGAGGCAAGGATGCTCGGTTAGATACAAATATTCCCGGGTCTCCTCTCTTGGAAACATTTACTTCGTCAAGCCTTTCTAATACACCGTCACCGGATGGCTTGTTAAAAGATGGTAGCTCAAACGCTCGAAATCGTTCTTTTGCACCGGTCCAGTAGAAAAACTTCAAGTCAGGATTTATTCGCTTTGTAAATTCGTTCAAAATCTTGGGTTGGCAATCATGAAACTGTTTCAAATCGAAGATATTTCCAAGTAATTCGTGCATAACCGAAAACAAACTTTCACAATCATCACTTGAAGACGCTCTGGGGTGTTCTGGAGGAAGATCTCTCGCTTTATACTCCTGTCTCCGAATCTCCCTACTTTCCAAATTGGCGACCAAGCCAACAACAATTTCCCTTGTAAGACCACATATGCCTTTGATAGGTCTATAAAAATTAATATTATTTCCATTAGTGTTCTTTAACCATCTATCACACATGTAACGTCAGGGGTATCGAGTATCTCAAAATCCGTCTAACTGAATCATAATTTCCGAAGATGACTGAAGAGTAGTTGAAAGTTGAAACGAAGAATTATGATAATGAAATTTTTCGGAGTTTCCATTGTACTATATTTTATTAAAATACTCGGTGGTTACCGCAAATTTTATTGTTTGTAGAATCACCTTGAATTGGAAAAGAAATCTTAAAAATACTAGTTTATATATACATACACTTACCTGTTGACATCAATTGAACTATAATCTGGCATGTCCTTAAACCATGGCATCCAGTCACTTAACAGCCACTCTTTCATTTCTTCACAGTACATGGAGCGTACTGTTTCAGATAAGCCTCTTCCGTCTACGGCTTTATGCCAATTATGAAAAATTTGGATAACTCTGGCAGTAGCAGTGTAGCCTTTCTTTTCCAGGAATGAAATTACACCACGGCTGATCAATCGTTCACAATCTGGTACAGATTGCTTGTTTTTGCCAGTCAGAGCCTCGTATGTCAGTCCTGTGGATGGGTCATGCAGTGCTTCTCTTAAGTGCCGTAAATCTACGCCAGGAATACGACCATCTCTTAAGCAGTTCACCACTCGTTTCAGCAGGTGATTGTGATCTTCTCGGTGATGAATTCTCTCACTGCCACTGGATGTACACTTTTCTGGTTGGTACAGAAACGTACCGAAATCGGCTGGATCGGTTTCATGGTGTTTTAGATTCTGGATACTGGAACGGAATAGGTAGATGGCCATGATGGATTTCAGCACCTCAACAGTTTTTTCTGTCCTTCCTGAAAGTATATTAAGAGAAATAGAGTTTCAAATGATGAAGTAAACAGACCTGTTTATCTGCGTAATGTAAATTGCCTTTTTCCAATCATGTGATGTTTATGTGCTTTCTCCTTTTCACTGTTTTCATATTCACTACATTATATATTATATAAAAGGAAAGTGAAAAAGCTGCTTTTTTTGCAGTTTGGAATTTTGTTTTATACCTATTTCAAATTAGTTATACCTTCGACCCATTGATGGGGATTGTGCATGAACGGGAAAAGTTTTCTTCGTAAGATGTATATAGCATCAGCAAATGTTTTCTTTTCCGTCCCGTTGTCCATATAATCACGTAGCCAAAGTAGATCTTCGATAGGCACAGCTGGGTGACTTTGTAGTGGATTTCCTGTTGCAAAAATTGAACAGGAAATAATATTACAGAAATTATAATATTGATTCTTCCCACAATTTGCACGATTGGATAGGAAACGAATAGTTTCACCTAATTTTAACCTCGGTTTCTTTCTACCCAGTCTTTTCATTGTCCAAAGTTTACTCGTACTGTTTTTATCTTGGCCGTCCAGCTTGAAATATGAAGTCATCTTTTTTTCCCCTATACTTCGAGCTTTGTTTCTAGCTTCCTGAATAACACCAACAATGGAAATTGGTCGACTTTTTCCTGATGTTCGAACAGAATTAAACTCTCCATCAGTTGTAAAGCCTGAAAAAAGTATGGATAACATAACTTATTGAATATGTTTTTAATTTACGAAACACCATAATCCACACCCTTGCATGAGTAAAATACGCACTGACTGAGCTAATGGATGATTCCAGCTATACTCCTACCGGTATAGACTAAATTTTGATCCAGAGAAGACAAATTCTATAATGATAGCTTACTTTTGAGCCGTACTAAAATACTCGAAATTTGCTAATTTCACAAGGCTATATTTTTCGCATTTTACAACCTTTCACAACCAAATTTCGCAATTTTACTAATTTTAGGATGCTCGTTTGAGCTATAATGATAGATTTTGTCTTTCTTGTCTAGATGAAAAATTAGTTGATAGCTGGTATCATCCATTGGGTATTGGACAGAGGAAAATAATGGAAGGGGCGCCTTAGTGCTAAATTAAAACTCACGATCAATGTGTCAAGAGGACGAAGTTCAAAAGTATTGACTGAGTAGTGAGAG
The DNA here is from genome assembly GCA_902702795.2 of Paramuricea clavata. NCBI lineage: Eukaryota > Metazoa > Cnidaria > Anthozoa > Malacalcyonacea > Plexauridae > Paramuricea > Paramuricea clavata. Next base: position 4,718 of record CACRXK020001944.1, on the reverse strand, counting down.
AATAATATTCAATGCCTGTGAAAAAGGAAAAACGTAGACTTCGACAACATACCAACAACTGTCATTCCATTTTCTTCCATAACATTCTGTAATTTGGTTTCCAGCTCAACCAATTTAGAGTCAGTTATTGACTTGTAGGGTAAGAACTGAACTGGAACGGCATATGGTTTTCGGTTTCGCATCTCATCTGCAATCATGAAGACTAAGAGGTACTTAGCTGGAACTCGCTTCTTCAAAAACAGATCCTTCAGGTATTTTCTGATCTTCAATTTAAATGAAACCAAATCAAATTTCACACCATTTCTGTTGTTTGCTACAATACTTTCAATTTCGATCTTTAACCCTTTTGCCATCTTCAAAAGTTCCTGAAACTCCACACCATCCCAGGCCAATTCCATTATTTTCTTCTCATTGGAATTTCCTTTTTCCAATACTTGGTTATATATTTTATTCGAGTCTTCACTTCCTTTTGTTAGGAACTCGAAATCATCACAGACCTCCTTCATCACCTTATCCAAGTCGCTGGGCAACGATCCCAACCTTTTGCCTGTTCCTAGACCATCCACTAAACATTTTCTTAATTTGTATTCACCATACATTTCTTGTAACGAGCCATCTCCAAAATCTTCATCCCCTTCCCAAATCCCACGCATACTTTCCCGCAGGCCCTTTTGAACATCACAGGCGTCGGCTTTGATCCACCATCGACCATCACAGATACTTTTCTGGGCTTGCTTCAATGTTTGCATCTACAGTATAATGAAGATAATGTTTACAGTATGTGCAATAAAGCTGCACCTCTTTCTGCAAAATTATGAAGTGGAAAATGTAAACCACAAAATTTACATCTTACTGTGAAATTAGTTGACAGTTGTCATGTTAAATTGGAAAGAATGTTTGCCAGACTCACTTGAATATCAACCGTTCTTGAAAATCCAGATGATTGGATGCGTTTTTGAATAGCTCGTACTCCCAAACTAGCAACATTTACCTTGCTCTGAAGATGAAAAGAGAAAAAGTGTTTATAAAAGGCAATTGCTAGATAGTATACTTCAAAATAAGGTTTCCGTTTTTATATCAATTTTTAAAATAAGTTAGGGTTAGGTTAAGGTTAGGGGTAGGGTTAGTATTAGGGTTTAGTTTTGCGTTCTAAAAAGGATAGTTTTTTCTACGTTAATAAAAACGGAAACCTTATTTTGAAGTATACTATCTAGCAATCACCGTTTATAAAAAGGACAAGGGGGGGGGGTATAAAACGTACACCCCTAATTGGAGGGGTACTGAAAAGTAAAAATGGGAGGGAGGGAGGGGTAATGTAATAATGCAAGGGGTACTGAAAAGGGTTGGGTTGATCTACCAAACTGCATGATCTTACAGAGCCCAAACATTTTGGCACGTTTGAATTTGATAGCATTCTAAACTTGGTGCACAGTCTTAATAATTTTGTGCTATTTGCAAGCATTAATGGTTAACCTGTCAAATTTTGCTCTCCGAAATAGTTGTCATTCAGGGAGGGGTTGGAAAGTTTTGAAAAATGGGGACATTGACAAAAAGGTGGGGATAAGACCCCTTTCCAGACTATGGGATCTAAGGAATTCTAAGTTGTTTTTTTAAGTTATATTACAATTTAATGAGCCTAATATTTTAAATTGTTCTTCTTTTGAGAATGATAAAAACCAAACCGAGGTTCATCATATACTGAAGCAACAATTAACTTACTTTTAATGGATCAAAAATGGCAGGATTACGAACCACAGCTTTGGATTTCATTGGTTGAACACCATGGTATTTTTCCATTTGAGTTGGCACAGCATTCCCAAGCATTAATTCATTCTGGTCATCATTTGTTGCATGAGTCCACAAATGCGGTAGGCTTATCAGCTGCTTGGTTGCAGAGGCAAATGTTGGAGTGCTTTCTGTTGAATTAGAGTGACCCATCATGCAAGTCACATCAACAACTGTGGAATAATCTGCAGATAAACCAATATCATCACTGCAAAGTGTAAGATCTGCCAAACTACTTTCCAAAATGTCAAACGACACATCGCTATTTACGGCTGCTTGTTCAAACCAATTCTCATTACTGGTAGCACACAAGTCATCATCAATACTTAAGTCGATACCACTTTGCTCAAGTGCTTTTTCCACAAGTGACTTTGAACAGTTTCTGTCAGCAACTTCGATAACATTATCTTCCACTTCATATTGCCATGCTGGGCCTCTATGAAGGCACAACCATTTGTGACCAAACTGGGAGAACATTGTATCAAGCCATGAAGCATAATGTTCTTCATACCCCAATTTATTTGTTCGATCTGATGCAAAAAACCGAATGTTGTAATCAAGAAGGCCAAAGGGCATTCTATCTAATGGCATTCTTGACTGACTTTTACAACCGGTTCTTTCAAAGCACTTGCACAACTCTAGAATAAGATTATTCTTATTCTCCTTATGTAATGTCTCCATTGCACTGAAACATATGTTCAGAAAGTCTGGACAAACATAGTTTAAGAAATCCATACCACCAAAGTCCACTATTGTTGATTTAAACATATAGTCCATGACTTGTAATTTTAACCTTGATGACATTGGGCCTTTGAAGCATTTGATAAACTCTTGGACAATATCACCAACATAATTAGGAACTGTAGTCTGTTCTTTGGGAATTGGTGAGGACTTAAACACAGGGGATAACAGATCATCAATCGATGTTGCTTGTTGTTGTTGTGGTGTTGTTGGTTTCTGGCCAGTACTGGTAGAACCAAAATTGTTTGTCATATAGTCAATGTTTAAGTATTCCTCTGCCTCTGTTAATGTGTTATACCTTTTTGCCAAGTGTTTGTTTACTCTTGTACGACAGGATCCACCTTGGAAAAAAATGCTGTTAAAAATTTATTGTATTTTAATATACTTAAGGGCTGTTTATGCCAGGGAGACAGCCAATTAAGCAAGATCTTGCTGTGTATTTATTTTTATAGTAAAATTCACTGTGCATTTATATGAACAAGCAGGCTGGCTGGGCCACAATCTCGCTTGAAAGAGGCAAGATATCGCTTATCGGGATGAAAATTTCCCCATATAAATACTCATAAGTGGGCTGGCTGGTTGCTGGGATGAAAGTTACAGTGATTACAGTTTATACACTCGCTTTTAATTAAGTACAGCTAACATATAAAATTAGACATAGGTTACATGACAAACCTGTTCTTGTTGAGTTGCACGTGTTATTAACAGCATCTGCACACGCATTCCAGAACTCCATGTCTTTTGTTGTTGGCCATTTATTAGTATGGGCATTCTTCCAAAACAAGCAAATGTATTGCACCAGGGCTGATTCCTCTTCCTCTGTCCAATCTTTCACATTAGAACACTTTTGTTGGGATACATCATCACTTTCTGAACCAAAAAGGCTTCTTCTCGATGTGCCTTGCACAGTTCGCTTAGAAGGCGGCTTACCAGGCGTGTTGCCTTCCGCGACCGAAGGCCTCTTAGATGTCATAGTCAAGTTTCAACCTAAGAAAAAATACGTATGTTTAGAAAGGGAAAAAGTAGTCATCTGAAGGGGCGCGTTGGGGCGCGTTTATACTTAGCTGTACAACAAAGCTTGTATTTTCAGTTTATGGTCATTGAAACAACTAAATGCAACTAATTCGATTGCTAAAATTGCTTTAAGTACGAGCTCATATTTCTAGCCAAGAACGTTGCCAAATTTCATAGCGAAAAAACGTGCAACATAAGGCACCAAATGCACAATATGAAACGCAATTGTCATTTAAGCAGACAAAGGTCGCTTAAGATATAAAAATGGAACATATTTACCTTTTGAGATGATAGCAAAATAGCAACGAAAATGAGCATTCTTCAATAAGTTTTCCGCCATGTTGAAAATGTGTCATCCAGAACCCTTTGCGGTCGTTATGCGCACACCGCCTGTCTTCGCGCCAAGTTGCATGGTGTGTCACTGTCAATGTGCCTTGTAAATTAATCTCAATTGTTATTTACTGTCGAATATTGAATACGTTTTATCAGACAATCTGTCATCTGTCCGCTTAAGAGAGGTTGATTTGCCCATTGCGACCTCCAGAAAGGTGTCCGCGTCCGTTAAAGAGGGGTGTCCGCTTAATAGGGGTTATGATAATTGTTTTTTATTAAAGAAACCAAATGGGACTTGAGATATGTGTCCGCTTAAAAGAGGTGTCCGCTTAAGAGAGGTGTCCGCTTATAGGGGTTCGACTGTATTCCATTCCTACCAAACTTAGTTGTAAATTTGCAATGGGCGCACAAACTCTAAGAACTGATGACATAAGACGTATTAGCCCCTATGTATCGTCTGCGAAACTAAAGTTGATGTACAATACTATTGTACAACCCTCTTTGATTACTGCAGCCCCCTCAGGGACAACTGTGGAATAGGCCTCAAAGACAGGTTGCAGAAATTTCAAAATCGGGCTGCAAGAGTAATTTCTTGTGCGACTTACGATGTTCAGTCGGTTGATTTACTTCTGGGTTGGAAAAATCTGGGTTTAAGGCGAAATTATCTAAAATCTGTTTTTATGTATACAATTCTGAATAACCACACCGCACCAGGTCGGTTCCAGTAAATGATATTTCCGAACAGAATCTAGTTCCTTCGTTACCAATGTAATCAAGTAATATGTTTTTCTCTGTTTTGGTGTTGTGTACTCAGGTGAATATGATGTTTGTGATATCTGTAGATT
>CACRXK020001943.1:0-47839 GCA_902702795.2 Paramuricea clavata | reverse complement strand
TAGAAGGGGGATGGTTAGGCTAGCGTACCACGTGACAAAATATGTTATTGTCCACTTTTTATTTTGATCATGTGACCAATAAGCGGTATCAGACGCTCAAAGCTCAAATTATATTCATGAGCGAACATACAGCTGTTTAACGAATACTGTGCATTTCTTCCACTGTTTACTTCGCTGATTCAAACTATTATATTAAGAGGAGTTCTTGGGCATATGGGTGGCGGTAATTGCGCCTTTTTTGGCTGTCCGACTAGCGGAAAGCACAAGCTTTCGCTGTTCAGAATCCCTTCAGTAAAGTCTGTTGATGGCGAATATACGAAGGAATTGAAGCGAAAAGCTCGCGAAGAATGGCTTCGCTTGATCCTCAGAACACGGGAAACGACGGAAGAAGTGAAACAGAGAATTGAGGCAAACAATATTTTTGTTTGCGAGCTGCATTTTAAACCAGAATGTATCGTAACTGGTAAGTATTTGTGGCCTATATTTTCGTGATATATTTCTTTGTAGGGACAGCTGTTTATACAATAATATAGTCAAATATTTAACATAAAGGACGCATTGTTCATGAATATTTATATATTATTTGCTACTGTATAAACTGAATCTAATTTGCATGTTAGGAAAAAGAAAAACATTGGTTACGGGCAGCATCCCGACAGAGAACCTGCCACAGAAAAGCCACGAAGCTCCTAGTAAACCAGAACGCCGATCTCTTGTGAGGAAAGTTGACACTGCTGTCGTTGAAAAGCCGTCAACATCGTCTCAGATCGAGCCACGATTTGCCGATATGGAGGATTTTACAAAGCAGCTCGACCAGATGACAATTGAACCATGGCAAATTGACAAATCCTACGAGGGTGAGATACGGATCGAGTTTTACGACAAGAGTCATTGTGCTCCTAATTACAGTGTTGTTGTAAATTCATCTCTGGAATTCACTATATTTGTATTCAGCTGGCCACTACCTGACCACCATCTAATTTATAAGGAACATAAACGTTCTATTAAGTATTTGGACGTACACGAGCTGTTGCAAACGATAGAAAATTCCAGATTTTGCCAGGGACTGATAGAGGACGAAGATATTATGTCTGCTGCTACTAATCCAACTGGAAATCCTGATCCAAACCCAGTCACAATTGTACGCCATACCATTCCTAAAACGATCGAAGTCCAAGAGGCTCATTTTGAAGTGACACTCTTTTATCGATCAGTTGCATGTGATATCCTTGTTGATAGCAAACATTCGAAGGAGTCTTGTCAACCTTGTGCAACTGCCTCTAACACAGTAAAGAGAGCTGCACGAAAGAAGAGCAAAGCCTCTGCAACCCCAGCTAAATCTAAAGCCTCTTTACAAGCATGTGGTCCAGACAAGTTGCAGGCGACAGTAAGATCAACAAGATTGCAAGTGAAAGATCTTGAGGACCGCTTGCAGCAAATGCAGACAAAGATCGAGCAGCAAGGGATTGGGATTAGCGAAAGCTTGGAGAAGGACATTCTCAAAATCATGGGAGGACAAAGCCTCGAAGCAACACCCCACATGAAGTTCTTTTGGCAGGAACAAATGAAATTGTTGCAATCAGCCAAAATGGGTAGAAGGTACCACCCCCAAGTAATCCGCTTTGCTCTTTCCATTCATGGGAAATCTCCATCCGCTTATAGAGAACTACGAGACAGCGGCGCCCTTATTCTCCCAAGTGAGAGAGTTCTTCGGGACTATAAGAACTATTTTAAACCGAAAGCTGGCATCAACAAAGAGAACGTCGAAACCCTACGAGAAAAAACCTCATCTTTCACTCCTGTACAAAGATATGTAGCAGTTGTTATGGATGAGATGAAGATACAATCAAATCTTGTTTTTGATAAAGTGTCTGGGGAACTTATTGGCTTCATCGATTTGGGTGACCCCATGACTAACTTTGCCAATCTCACTGATGAAGATCCGATTGCGACACATGCCTTGGCATTTCTTGTGAGGGGATTATGCACTGATTTGAAGCATATCATTGCATATTTCTTCACAGGAAATGTCACGTCATTCCATATAATGCCTCTCTTCTGGAGAACTGTAGCTGTGCTGGAGGTGTCCCTCAATCTTCGTGTGTGTGCTGCTGTGAATGATGGCGCTTCCCCCAATCGAAAGTTTTTTCGACTTCATTCCAAGTTGGCCAATGAAGTGAATTGTGATGTTGTGTATAAAACACCAAACATTTTTGCACCATCGCGATTCATTTTCTTTTTTGCTGATTCTCCACATCTCATGAAGACAGCCCGTAACTGCCTGTACAATTCTGGGTATGGAAGTCGCAGTCGTCTTATGTGGAATGATGGGCAGTATCTGATATTTCAACACATAGCAGACCTCTTCTACAGCGACCAAGATTTTTCTCTGCACACCCTCCCTAAGCTAACCTTAGATCACATTGTGTTGACCTCTTTCAGCAAAATGAAAGTTAAATTAGCAGTCCAGGTCCTCAGCAAGTCAGTCGCCATTGCTCTGCGAGAAAGTGGAAAAGAGGATGTCACCGGTACCGCCCAGTTCTGTGAAATGATGAATGGGTTCTTTGACTGTACCAATGTGAGGTCACTGACCGAGCACATCAGGAAAAAGAATTCATTCATCATGCCATATGAGTCCTCTGAAGATGAGCGATTGACATGGTTGAAGGATGTTTTCCTCAACTACCTGGAAAGCTGGAAACAGAGTACTCTAACACGCGAAGGAGAGTACACACCCGATGCCAGACAGAAAATGTTTATCTCTTCCCAAACGTATGAAGGCCTGAAGATTGCTGTGAACTCTCATGTTGATGCAATTAAATTTCTGCTCACTGAGGGATTTAAGTATGTCCTTGCAGAGAGATTTATGCAAGATATTCTCGAAGATTACTTTGGTCACCAAAGAGAGAAAGGAAGAAGGACAGATAATCCAACTGCCCAGCAGTTTGGATACAATGATCTGACAATAGCTTCCCAACGAGACATTGCTCCAGTAATTAGAGGTAATGTTGGTGGACGTTATGAGAAAGTGAAATGGCACCAGGTGAGCGAGGAACCAGTAAAAAAGCGTCAAAAGAAGTAACTTGGGCAGGTCAGGCAGTAACTGTTAAAACAGTATGGGCAAAATTTTTATACAATACTGTGTGCATAACCTGGTTGCCAGAGCTAGGGTCTTGGTTCTATTTTATGCCCCATTATCATACCATTATAATAATGGGGCAGAAAATATAATCTAGAACCAAGGTTATAAGAACCTCTGACAACCAGGGTATGCACACAGTATTTTACAAAAATTACTCGAATACTATAAGTCAAATATATACTAAAACTTGCAATTGGAAACTAATTCCAATCAATTGACAAGTCTGCTGTATAAGCAGTCTTATTGATAAAGGTACACCGAGTCACAGTCTGAGCCATGTTATTCAAGTGTCATATCAGCTAATCACAAATTACCAACTTGAATTTGTTCTGAATTTTTTGGAGTTTGAGTAGAAAACATATCATAATAAATAACATTGCTTGAATGTTGACTGTGTGCCTGTTAATAGAAATCACAGTTAATAGAAACTGTATATTTTATTAATTATGTTTACATTATATATAAATGTAACAGTGGACAAACTAGTCTGTTACAGTGCTGATGAAAGCATAACAGTTACAGGGGTTTTTAATATCATGTGACAGTTTTTTATAATTAAATATTATACACTAATTTTTGACAATTATACACTGTGACACTGTCCTTTCTTTAATTCAAGTAATGAAATTTTATATTAATGAGCAATGATAATACTGTATCATTTGTGTTGGTGCCATTTCAACAAGATAATCTAATCTTTTATTGAATGTGGCACGAACATGGCTGCTGTTGCAAGTGAGTAATACGAGGTAGTACTTTATTGCATGCAAGTTCAACATGATCACACTTCATGTTGATTTGAAAGCAATTCTTGGGTTATACTCAATCTTGTTCCCTGAACCTGCGATCCTCGGGAAGGAACGTGAGGCTCTGGGATAATCCGTTGCCGGAAGCCAGGAATCCTGGCTAAGACCAAACTATGCATTCTATATCAACGGCCAATCAGATTCCTCCCTGAAATGGATTATCCCAGAGCCTCACGTTCCTTTCCAAGGATCGCAGAGGCTCTGGGAATGCGATTGGGGTTCTACTATGGCATTTTGCAGTGAATCTGATGGGGGGTCAACCTAAAATGTATTGAAGCTTATGCTGTACTGAGCAAATGATACGAAATTGCACATATTTGCCACCAAACACAAGGCCAACACATACAGTGAACACTTAATTCACTCTGATGACTGTGTCTCGATTTAGAGTTGACCCCCCCCTGTCAAATTTATGACGTCATATGAAACCCAAGAATAGAACTTCTAAACTATGGCTTCTCATCACACGGGGATGAACTTTAAAAACCGTGTTTCTAATACTGTGGCATTGTAATTTGTAACATGGTTCATAACTTATAGTTTATCATTTATGCACCTATCAATGTTAAACCCCAGAAGGGGGGGGGGGGGGTGGTCGGGCATATGTGGGGTATTTGATCATCAATTGCATCCCCACCCTGGGGATTTTGATTAGCATTTTGGCCCCGAGTTGAGGCAATTTGAACCGAATGACTTTTATTAATATAGTATTTGACCAATATTTATTGCCCGACGGTGGGGCATTTGATTGAAAATTTGCTAAAAAAATCAAATGCCCCACCTATGCCAGACCCCTCCCCCCTCTGGGGCTTAACATTGATAGGTGCATTAATCACAGTGATTTAATGGTTTTTGCTTCGTTTTAAGTCCTTTCTTAACGATTTACTTTTCGTCTGTTTTTCCTTTATTTTATATTTGCTAATATAGTCCCTTGCATAGGAAAATGAGCGAACACGAATATACAATTTCACAATGTTTTCCAAGCATAACTTCTGCGTAGAGCTTGATTCTTCTATGCCAGATTCCAGCACAATGTTCTCCCACAGTGATTTGACGACTGGAGAGCTTAATGTTGACTCGCAAATGATCTCGGTAGGTATATTTCTCAACACTAGTTCGCCTTCACCAACATTTTTCCTGAAGCAAATCTCGGCTTCTTCCACGATACCCATAAGATGATGGCTAGGAGAAACAAGACCTCCTCTGCTACGAGCAAGGATAAAATTATTGTCCGATTCAGTCGACTTTAAGGCCTGTAGTAGAGCTTGCAATTCCTCGTCACATTCATTCTGATTCTTAGATCTAGTCTTCTGGTATAGCTTTGAAACTATATACCCTGCGATGTAGGAAAGAGGGCCACGTTCTGATGGGTCAAGTTTTAAATCACTAGTTGTAGTCGCCTTTTTACGATGTTGGCAAACCTTGAAAAATCCAGCTAAATGATCTGGTATCTCTATCATAATTAAATTCGCAGCGTTAGAATCTGGACAATTTAAATATTGTCTCGAATTAGGGATCAATCCGTAGAATGCTTCAAGTAATTTGTCTTGGTTTCTTTTGCGACAAAATTTATCATACAACGGCAGTACAGCATCAAAAAAAGCTTTGTTGCAAGAGGCATTTTTAACGGCGTTATTTATCTCAGGACCATACAAGTCTTCAGCGATCAAACGAACTTTGATTGCCTCGACAATGCCAGCTAGATTTTCTAAAGAAAAAAGATTGACTTCTGCAACTTTGTCCGATTCGGTTGGCACATTGACATTTGCTTCGCGGTGTTTGGAATTCGTGTGTTTTGTTAAGCCACCTTTCGACTTACAAACTTTATTGCAATACGAGCAAGGAAACGACTTCTTGCCTTCAATTTCTGTTACGGCTTCGAGAAACTCAGCGTCGAGTTCGTCCGTTTCTGTGTCTAAGATCGCGAGCGATACATTTAGATTGAAATCCTCGTTTGACTCCTCGCCTATATTTTCTAAATCTTCTTCGGTGATATCCTCTGGAAAGTCCTGAATGTCGCCAATGTCAGCTTCTTGATCGATCCCCGCCATAGCCTTTGTTTTTCTTGCCTTCACTGCGTGAAATGATAAATATTTTCGAACGGCAAGTTGGATTGTAGCAAATTTCACTATATCGCCATATTGTTTTTCACTCCTGGCATACCGCTTATTGATCACGTGACAAAAATAAAAATTGGTTCCCGACATAAATTTCTGAGGCCTTTGAAGTTTGCCGGCTAGCCTAACCATCCCCCTTCTATTAACTGTGCTCAGGTTGACCAATTCGTTTCATCAAGTTCCTCGAGATATTCATCATACACTTCCTGTGAAAGAGCCAATTCCAAGTATTTGATAATTTCTGGTCACTTTCTTTCTATTTATGATTGGTTAGTTGCACAAACAACAAAGGTGATTGGTGCATTCAAACTATTCAACAGGAAGTTTACAATTATACTGGGAAGTGTATGAATATTTTGAGGAACTTGATGAAATGAATTGGTCAGCCCGAGGTAATGTATTGAATCAATATTTGAGGAACACTTCAATTGGAACGACAGTAACCGTGGAGCTAAACATTCATAGCCATGGGTGCATTTTAATATTTAATATGTATGACAGACTATGTTTTAGGCTAGTACACACAGACATTTCTCATTATAAATAGTGTATGAAAATAATGATATAGTGTATGAAAATACATGATATACATAATTCGCGCTGTGAATTGAGCAATAGAAGAAAAGAAAAAATCGAGCAAATTGACATACCTCTAAACGATCTCCCTTTCTCACAAAACTTGAAGTATTAAAGGCCAGTATTTATACAAAGTATGTCTTTGCTTCGCTCCTGACCTCGACACCTCGTGTTAAAATGCTACAAAGCTTGCTGATCGAAATATTTTTAAACGCCACACATGGTACGTCGTTCGCAGTCGCTAAACAAAGTATTCGGCAGTCATCGATTTGCTATTTTGAATTCCTGGGGTATGATAACGCTCCAATGCAAATTCCTTACTGCAACGTCATAATATGACGTCACAACTGCCGACACAAAATCGAGATGAGCTTCAGTATATAAAACTGTTGGCGGGAAATTCAAATGCGCTATAACACATCGTCAAGAATAGGAGGCTGCCTTCGGCAGCAATAAGATCGGGCCGAAATTTCGGCCACATCACGCATTAATTGCCAAAACAGTAAATTTGCCAACTTGGCAACTTTTTATAAACGTAAACATTGCCATCGACATGACATTGTATTCATGTAAATGTATTAATACGATGACCTACGAATTGTACCTAAGACATAATAACTTTTAGTCTTGAATTCAAATAAATTTATTGAAACAAAGCAAAGGCTTTGTTATTAAAAGCTAGTATATCTCGATTATAGTATTATGCCAACAGCAAAATTCGCGCTTTTTATTATCCTTTTACTTCAATTACGGCACAAAAACCAAATATCACTCATACATTCATGCAATGATGCAAGTCATATATTACTATCCATATCAATAAAACTTATTGCGGCTGCCTGCATGTGCACAGGCTACAATATGCGGGCCTTGAATAAATGAATAATCAAAACAATATTAAAAAAATTCTGTCAAATTCTGCGACACCTATTGTGTATTGATTGTATACTGTCTGTTCACAGACTCATATACAGCACGTAAATTATATTTTTATATCAGAAAAATGCTGTTTGTATATGACTATGCTTTTATTGCAGATTAATTTTCATATAAAGATAGATTAAGGTTGAAATTATAGATCTAATATAGACGAGCGTGCTATAAATGTGGCACTACAGTTACTATAGACAAACATTTATATATAGACATGATATTGCCATGATCTACTGCACGGGGATATTATATTTCATGTTATTTATAAAACAACGTATCTGCCTATACTGGCTACAGTCATATATAAAAGAATAAAATATAGCTGTATAACTAAATTTCGTGACATAAATTGAGTTACGTCTACGAGATTTAAATTGAAATATTCCTATAAAGAAAATCATAAATAGACATGCAAAAACTCGGGCCTCGTATGAAATGTGGCGAGTTGAAGCGGCCCAACATAGAGTCTAAAATTGCATCGAAATAATACATATCCATGTTAAATCGTTTGCCCAAGGCCTGTTCTAAAATTTCGACCAGCACTCATACATATCGCCATATTTATTTGTGCGTGCTGATTTTGCTGACTTGCAGTTCTCACGAAAATCCGATGATACGGGGGATGCTAATGGCACGAATCCCCATATTTCTTATCTCAGCAAACTTTTAACATTGCTGTAATGTAGACGTTTAAACATTGATTGTCAAGCTAAATCAAATTTAAGAAATTTTACTATTACTATAAATATCGTTTTAACGTTAAAAATTCTCCACCTTGAAGTTTTTTTAGATATGGCATCGGGATAACATTTGCAACTCCCCCCGGAAAGTTTACTCTATGTATCTCTCGCTTGAATTTCGCCACTCATCACAATAGTGCAACGTTTCCATGGAAACATTGCACTAAAAAGGACTGGGATTTAACGGAGAAAGTTAGTAGGGACGGAGCAACCGTTATAGACAATATTGTGAAAAGAAATGAAATAACAAAGGAAGAAGGTGATCGCTTGAAACCGAAAGACTGTCATGCTCCGAGATTATCGGGATTACCTAAAATTCATAAAGAAGATGTTCCAATGAGAGAAATAGTATCGACTGTAGGATCACCTTTCGAGAAATTATCAAGATATCTAATTCCAATATTAAGGACGATTCAAGGGAGGAGTGGTCTTTATATAAAGAATTCCCAAGAATTGAAAGAAAAAATTAAGAACTGGCGTGTGGAAAGAAATGAAGTGCTTGTTAGTTATGATGTAAAGAATCTGTACCCATCCATTCCAATAGACGAACCTTTAAGATTAGTAGAGAAATTCTTGAATGATTGCAGAACATTGAAAAACGTAACTGACCTAAGTGTGCGATCAATAATGGAACTGTTAAAGTGGATGTTTAGTTTGGCCTATTGTGAATTTGATGGAAAACATTATGTCTTAGGAAGTGGTCCAATTGGCTTAGGAGCAACAGGAGAAATTGCCATGATATACATGGAAGAGTTTCAACTACGGGCAATGGAAACATCCCCATACCCACTGGACCAATGGTATTGGTACGTAGATGACAGTGAACTGAAATGCAAGGAAGGACAATCCGAGGAAATACTTGAACACCTCAACAATATCAAACCGGGGGTTATTGTGTTCACCAAGGAAGATCAGGAGGATGATGTTTTACCCATACTGGATTTGAAGCAAAGGGTGGATAGGAAGACAAAGCAGGTCGAGTGTATGGTTCACTACAAGAAGACACATACGAACATCAATGTCAAGGAAAGGTCGAACCATCCTCCCAGTATGAAGATGATAAACACTTGGAAGATGAGTTAAAGAATGTTGAAGATGTGTTTGTGGCTAATGGGTATGACAGAAAGGTAGTTAAAGAGTATATGAAGCAGAATGTACGGGGTGAAAGAGAAATGGAAGAACAACAATATCGAGGAAAGGTGATAGTACCGTATGTTCGCGGAATATCAGAACAGTTTAAGAGAGTAGCTTTGATACATTCTTTTCAAACGGCATTCAAACCAGGAAAGAAAGTCAAAGATCTAAAGACCAGATCCCAACAACCACTTCGTGAGAAGCAGAAAGATGTTGTGTGCAAGATTCCGTGCAAATGTGAGAAGGCGGCGTATGTTGGAGAAACGTGGAGATTACTGAAGACGAGAAAAAAGGAACATGAAAGCAAAGTGAAAATAACGAATGAAGATATCGAAAACGGGAACCTGACAATGGCGAATGAACGAATGGGAAAGGAAGACGGGGGATTAGCGCGACACAATGTGAATTGTTTAAGTGGAGTTGATTGGGAAAATACAAGTGTTGTCAGTGGCAAAAGAAAGTGGTTTGAGACAAAGAAAGGTGAAAGAAGGAATAGAGTCTCTCAGGGAAATACATCGTGGTATGAAAGTATTAAACAGTTTTGAGTCATTGACAGTATGGAGACCTATTTTAGACAGATATTTCGATAATGAGAACAGACACGCGCGTGCGCGTGCATTTTAGTTTGAAATTAAGCTTGCGTAGAACGAACGTTAAATTAGTTTGTACACGTCAACATTTACAAAGTTGTAATATAAACCTGAAGACGGACAGTAAAACTGTCCGAATCGTTATTAAAAATAAAGTAAACCTCTTGAAAAATCCTGTTTGAAAGTGAATTGAATTCTATAATTAATCGTGAACTTTGTTTAGCAATGCGGTTAAATGTTGAAAACATGATTGAGGTCTTTCTGTTTTCTTCTGGTTTTCACCAGAAGTAAAAACCAAACTGAAACATTTTGTAAAACAATACTGTATTGTTAGATAGAATCAATTGAGGATCTTAATATACGATCGATCGCGTCACTCCAATTTAATTTAATTTTCTTTTATAAATCTCTTGTAAAAAGCTATACATATATATTTTTCTCTTAATCTAAATATTTTCTCTTGTTAGTGACGCCCCTTGTGGAAATCAATTATTGCTGTTGACAAGGCTAGTAGTGTCATTAAATAATTAAGTTTTACATAGCGACATACATACATACAACAATACAATACCCCCAAAATACAACCTCGTTCCCAGGGCTTTTCCCTTTTTGTCATTGGGTAGGCGGAAAAAGGCCCTGGCACCGGCCTGTCTTCTATGTATTCTGATTGGTCAATGACAAGCACATTATTATGCAAATAATGCAATCTTGGATTAATTTATTCAAACTTTGGGATAAATTAATATTTCATGCAAGGAGTGCCATTATTAATACTTTGTCCGTCTAAGAAATATTTTTGGCAAAATCTGTGGCAAAATGGTTAAATTCGATAAGATTTAAGGCCTGTTTAAACGGATCCAACATTGTTGGACCAACATCATCCAACAATGTTACTATAATAGATAGGACTACTTCTCTTTCAAATCTTTTTGGTTAGATAAGCTTTACTCAAACTCTAAACCTAGTCTTGACAAAAATATTTGAAAAAGAAGCCGTTTGGGCCATTATTTCAACAATGTTGGATAATGTTGGCCCAACAATGTTGGATCCGTTTAAACAGGGTTTTATACACAATTTGTCGAAGGTTAGTATTATTGTTTGTTTTAAACTGTGAGCGAAGATTAATTGTGTACTAGAACACACCTCTGAGGCTCTGACCGAGTATTTAGGGCAAAATGTGCCTTCATATTTGGCTTCGTATAGCGTTTATAATGTTTATATTTATAAAACTAAACCCATACTTAGTCTGGGTTTATAAACTGAAACATGACCTTTAGTTTTTGATATTCTTCATAGTCGAGTTTAAATTGGCCTAATTTATAGTTAGTTACCACTAGAAATGCGAAGATATTTTGTTATATCATATATGCAACAGTGTTTACAACTTTTGAATAATATGTTATTTGGTTTTGTTTCAGATACTTTTACATGTTGCTTTATTTTACCATAAATTGTGTTAAAAAAGTGATTTGCTCATTTGGCTGATGTTACAGTTTTCTGATGTGTTTTGTTTGGATATGATATTAAAACAATTTCAATATGAAAGTGCAGGTGTCTTTAGACATGAGCCATAATGTATATATCAAAATACTGATAAAATCCGTTTCCAGCTTGATTGTATTGGCATTTGTTGTATTTGCATTGTTGCAGACAAAGTTGTGCAATGGTGGGCTTATGTCACATACTCGTATGTAATTCCATGTGCCTGCATGTACAGTACTTTGATGCCTCAAGAGATGCTTCAAATGTGTAATAAAGGGCTGTTCGCAGGAGTTGGGCTGTCTGGCCTTAAATTGCATTGTTTTTATGATATTTTAAGATTGTATTCATATGGCTGGACCATCTTGCCAATGGCCACAATGTCTGATGTTCAAACAGGCTTTAAAATCAGGTTACAATGCATGCTTGAAAATATGCAAGAATTTCACTGCTAATAATATTCCAGAAAATCCTGCCTCTTGGGCAGATCTGGACTGATTTGTCAGAGGGGGTTGGAGGTTTTCTACTTGTGATTGGGCAAGGGGAGCTAGCCAAGGGTGCTGGGTCAGAGTCAAACTCATGTGAACAGCTTCTAAGTCCTAATTATATTGATAAATTATGTACACTTTGGGATGGTAATGCAATTTGTAAAATATTCCACATTTTATTTAATAAAAATTAATTATATACATTGTTTTTGTTGTTTATATTAACACCTTGGACAGTGTATATTTACACCTTTGGACCCTGTAAATAAACACCTTTGGAGGGTGTACCCATTCTAAGCCAAAGACATTTAAGAACAATTATCAAGGTATTTGCATGATAAAATATATTTAAACTGCTCTCCATATACATGTAATGCATGGTTCAATTCTTGCTTTTACCAAGTAAACCCAGGGATTTTCAATGTCCCCCTCCTCCCGTAGAATTCACTTGAAGTGACTGGGGCAAGGTAGCTATAAGTATAAGTAGTTATATTAATTTAATTAAAGTCAATTAAAATTTACAAATTGAGCTTTTTGAATATAGACCATTGCAAAATTTTTTTAAATTTGTTTAACCCTTTATAGTGGCAATGTCCCTACTTTAGTATATTACTCCGTCTGGTGCCAGACAATTTTACTCAAGGGCAGAATGTAGACTTGCCACAAGTCGACCTCGAACGAAACGTTGGCTCACACTCGCTGCTTGCGTTTCGTTTGAGGTCGACTTGTGGCAAGTCTAGGCAGAATGCTGCCACTCAATGAGTTAACATATTCTCAGAACAATTACCATCAAATTTAATCTATTTTGCTGGCAAAATTGCCTTGGAGGGGGTCCTTGATTTGTTGAGTTTTTTTTTTTTTGGGGGTGAGTGTTGTAAAAAACAGAATAGCAACTGGTTTCAGAATAGGAAGAATTGTTGTAATATAGGTAATATAATTCTAAGACAAATCATCCAAAGGAAGCAATCATTCTAGCTCTTGTGGTGTATGTTGCAACAGGGATGGATTTACTGGGGGAGGGGGGCTGTGCACTCCCCTAGCCCTGGCCAGAGGGGGTGCACGGGGGTGCTATTTTTCATGATAAAGCAAAAAATTATTACAGGCAAAATGAGATACAGTAATTTGAGTAATAACATGATGATAAGCGAGCTGTGAACAACAATTACAATTCAAATACAGTACCGTAGTAAAGCAAGACTTTTCAGTAGTGAAGCAAGTTGATGGGCGGGCAGCACACATGACCGACAGAACTCGGCACCAGAGCCCCCCTCCCCACCACCAGATCATGCTGGATCCATCCCTGTGTTGCAAAATGTATTTTCTTCATAGTCAGGCATTCACATGAAGGTTAGAATTGCATCATGTTATGTAGTCTTAAATATTTAGAAGGGCTCTCCATTATTCAATTAAGAGATTAAAAAGGGGTCCCATGACATCTTGACATAAGAATCTCCCACCCCACCCTAGGGTATAATGAATGGTCACTTAAAGTACATGCCATCTTCTAACTGGTTGGGCACCTTTGCCCCTTTTGTTATGGAAAATCTATTCCCTACTTTTATCCCCTGGGACAAAAAAATTCAAATCAACTCTCCACCCTGATAATGTGCAGATGGTAACAGCAAGAATTGAAGCAAGCAAGCTTTACTGGAGTACATACTATTATTAGGAAGCATCAATTCGCACATGCTAATTTGCCAGTCATGATTTTAAACAGAATATTTCTTATCTCGTATAGAATTCTTAAGGTCTTGTTTACATTTTACTGGAAGCAAACTAAGATGCATATCCAATATTTGGGTCTTATCACTCATATGTCAGTTTTGCAGCTTGCCAGCTTCAACAACATTCGGCTGCAAGGAAAACGTAAACAAGGAAAGAGCATATAACACTTCATCTGTGTTTAAAATATCAATGAATAAATATTCCAACCATTGGCACTTTATAATATAAGTGACATTTAACAATAGATCAATAACATAACATACAGTATATGCAAAAACATTTCTTTGAATCACTGTATAAAATATTCCTCATAAACTCGCTCCAATCGTCGCATAGCAGAGTCTTTGGAAGGGTAAAACCAAGTTTGACATCCCCAATTCAAAACACTTTCCGTGTCCTCTTAGGCAAGCCTGTCCAGCTGGAGAACATCTGTTAATTTTGTTTAGCGAACGAACGATATTTACCAAACCCAGTTGGAAGAACAGCAACTACATAGTTCCCATGTAATAAAAGCTGAAGAATTTGATTCCGAGTTCGTCGGTAGCAAAAAGAAGGAAAAATTTCAAAGACTAACCGCATGTTTAAGCCGCTCTAAGCACTTAAATTTTGTGGACACTCTTAGGTTGGCGGCCATTTTGGATTTTCTAATTCATTATTATTATAATTTATTACACCCACTATATCAACACCGCGGAAAAACGTCTGCGCATGCGTCAACCTTACCTGTAATAGTATTGCGAACTTGAGGAGAAGCTGTTCCGAACGTTTCCGAAGGCTCAAAATGGCGCTAAAAAGGAGTGACTTCATTGTGCGTCTTTACAGCCAGATTTCGAGCGCAAAAATAAACATGTCATTCTAAAAACTAGGAATAAATACAGCCAGAAGGTTCAAGAAGTTGTATTGTACAAGAACATGAACTAAAGGTGATTGTTGACAAATTTATCGTCTGAAACATTTTCTTTATTAACTAAGGAACGACAATTTCCGAATTTTCGTTTGAGATACATTTCTTTAAAAAAAACTGTGTCGCCAAATATAAAAAATTTTCGTGTTCACAATAATTAAAATTTAGGATTTATTCTACAATTTGAGTGGGTTAAGAAGCTTAACTTTTCGAGAGTTTTCTTAACTTTTGAGTTTGAATTTTTGTTTTGAATAATTTTGCAAAAATTTTCGAAGTCGTGTCCGTTAAAATCAACAATTTTTTACATGAATTCTATTTCATTCCATACTTTAAATGCCAGGACGCTTTCAATTAATGTCTAGTCTACCCATTTGCTATATTTTCTCGTTTGGTTTACTAATTATTGACCAATGAATAAGCATGTTTTTGTTTTAGAAATTGATATTCAAATTCCCCGCCATATTTTCATAATTTGGTGCATGCGCAGGCGTTTTTCCGCGGTGTTCACTATATCTGGGTGATGAAAGTCATGTGACCGGCGGTGCCAGGGCCTTGTCCCGCCTTCCCACTGACAAAAAGGGAAAAGCCCTGGGAACGAGGTTGCCAAACGTTTGTGATTGACTTTTACATTAAATTAAGGCTTAATTTAATATGTTGCGCATAATAACAAACCTAACAAATATACTAGGGAAATTGACATCAATTATTGTAAATAGAAGTGATATTTTCTGTGGGATTTTTTCAATTTTAAATAATAAAGCTAGGATAATGTGATCGTGTTACCATGACAAGTGACAACCACTTCAAATACTTCGTGTTTAGAAAATATAGTGGTTTTCCACCACGACAAATGTTTTGGCATGCATGAACAAAGGCAGATTTTGTCTGCGCATGCGCGAGAATCGTTCCGTGCGATTGCAAATGGCTGCCTAGGAAGGGGGTTGTGAGTTATGTCATTTTATGAAAAATATGGACTGAATTTTTGTTCGATCTCTCAGAATTCGTGCAATTAATACTATGCAGGTAAGTCTCGAAAATTTATCGTCTTTTTTAAATTTTCGTCATTTGCTCGACGCGATGCTTGCCTTTATAGTCCCCATTTGTATAATCAGTTGAGATTGACGTGTTGGTTGTTCGCTCGTTTGGCGTGTTTTCATGTTCCGAATAGGTTCTTAATCTTTCTATGTTTGGATTTTCTTGAATAGTATGATTAATTAATGAGAATAATAAAAATCTACTGCCATAATTTTCGAATCATTATGGCTGCATGTGTGCATTTGGTTGAATAGAGATCTTGTCCTAAACCCTATACCGTTCCTTTAGGTTTACATTTTTCGAAGTAATATATTTCCCGCCAAAATTTTCTTGCTACTTTCTCATACAGGTTGTATTAAGTGTTAAAAATGTAGCAAATCCCTGATCCCTGTTATCTACAAATATATTGATGCAAAGCAGATTCTGTGAGAAGAAACAAAATTCGAAAATATATAACAAACTTCTATTTGTGTGGTGATGAAAATATCAAAAGTTAGTTATACAAATTTTCCCATATTTTTTCTACAAATTGGATCAGGTGTAACGACGGAATGAACATCAAGTTTGCGAGCAAAAATTTTGGAACAGGGTACTTTTAACACAGTCATCTCCTGAGCAACCCATGCTCCAAACATATATGGGCCTACCTGATGATAAGTTGTAAACATATTTTTATTAGGTATTGGTGAGTTTACAGTGATAATGTTTTGTTGATGAACAAGGTGTTATTCCATTCTGTTAAATTTACAATATTTGATGTAATATATGAACAACGAGAGCGAGTGTTTCACCGGGATATCTAAATACGAGAAAACAATGTATGAAAACACGAGCGCGAAGCGCGAGTGTTTTCATACATTGTTTTCGAGTGTTTGGATATCCCGGTGACACACGAGCTCGAGTTGTTTATATGGCTTTTCAAATGAATCGAGACGTAACAGAATGTTTTCGTTTGCTGATTTCAATAGAATTCTTAACCAAGCATAACGTAATTAGGAATTCTATTCAAGTAATTTTGCATGCGTAATTAAGATATTTGATGAAAACACTATTGACTTTCATCAAGTATCCAAATGGCATCTTGTGATCAAATAAGTGATTATCATTGGCTGAATT
This sequence comes from Paramuricea clavata, assembly GCA_902702795.2. Taxonomy (NCBI): domain Eukaryota; kingdom Metazoa; phylum Cnidaria; class Anthozoa; order Malacalcyonacea; family Plexauridae; genus Paramuricea; species Paramuricea clavata. The sequence continues at coordinate 31,054 of CACRXK020001943.1, read as the reverse complement.
GCTCATGAATTATTAATGAATTTGAGAAGTTCAGGTTAGGTATGCACATGAACAAAAAATATTGTTAAGATTACCATTGCTGGTCACAAATGCTAAATGATAGGGTTTAATTGACCTTCAAGGTTAACAAATAGGAATTCTGCACATAAGAACTTCATTAAACAGTACATGTTTTTCCTAATCATGTGTCCCACAGCTTAAAATTGTTTGATCATCTGGAATAATTTGGAAAGGTACTAATTTTTAGCATGATATAATGTAAATTAGATATACAGTTAGAATATTTATTTCCGACTTATTGGGTAGAGTCGAAGATAATCTCGGTCAGATTAGAAAATTGAAACGATTTAACGTGCCAGTTTCGTAGCAGCTTGGTTTGTATAGCCAAACAAAACAGGTCTAATTGATCAACATTCTCCACTATAATGGTCGCTTCTTTCTTTTAGCCAATGAGCTGAAAATGAATATTCTGGATGTATATCTAATTTACATATATGATGCAAAAATGAGTACTTTTGCAAATTTTTTAAGATGATCAAAACGATTTTAATTAAGCTGTATGACAGATGATTAGGACGAACATATGCTGTTTGTATGTGCAGATTTTTACGATTTCCTATTTATTAATCTTGAAAGTCAATTTAAACCCCATAATTTAACATTTGTGACCAGAAATGGTAATCTTAACAATATTTTTGTTGTGATAGATACGGCACCTAAACATTAAATCTTGTAAATTTAACATCATGGAATAACACCTAGTTCTACAAGAAAAAATTATCACCGAGAGAACTCACCAATACCTAATAAAAATATTTTAGAATGACCATTAAGTAGGCCATTGTATGTTTTGAGCATGGCCTGCTCAGGAAATTACTGTGCTAAAAGTACTCTTTTCCAAATGTTTTGCTTCCAAACTTGATGCTGTTTCCATCATGAGGCTTGGTGCAATTTGTACAAAAAATTTGGGAAATTTTGCATGACTCATTTTTGATATATTCATCACCACACAAATAGAAGTTTGTTGTATATTCGAACTTGAGTTATTCCCACAGACCCTGTATTGCATCAATATATTTGTAAATAACAACGATCAGGGACTTGCTAAATTTTTAACACTTAATATAACTTGTACGAGAAAATAGCAAAAAATTATTTTGGCATGAACTATATTATTCGGGAAAATTTAAACCTAAAGCAACGGTATATAGGGTTTAGTACAAGATCTCCATTCAACCAAATGCAAACAGCCATATTGATCTGATAATTATGGCAGTAGATTTTCATTATTTTCAATAATTACTCATACTATTCAACAATATTCAAATACAGAAAGATTATAAACCTATTTAAAACAAGAAAACACGCCAAATGAGCGAGCAACCCACATATTAAGCTCAACTGACGATGCAAAACGGGGACTATAGAGGCAAGCATCGCGTCGAGCAAATGAGGAAAATTTAAACCATGAATTTTGGAGAAAATTAAACTGAAATAAAGTTAATACTCTTACCCGCGTAGGATTAACACGAATTCTGAGACATCGAACAAAAATTCAGTCCAAATTTCCCATTAAGACCATGACAAAACACACAACCCCTTACAAGTCCGCCATTTACAATCGCACGGAACGATTCTCGCGCATACACAAACAAAATGCACCCATGTTGCATGCATGTATCTTTTGTTTAAATTATTAAGGACGTGCGTCCTAAAATTTCACAGGTATAAATGAAATCGATATAAACACATACATGTTATTTACCGGCTGCGGGGTCCGTACTGAAAAAATATTTTCCCGAGGTGTAAATAACGTGTTTATTTTTTTATTTGATAGTTCATGGTTATAATGAAATTCCCATAAAATTCCAGTTACGAAGTACATTTGAGATCAGTGCGTTTGTTACTTTAATAGTGCAAGCATGGCGGACAAACTGCTAAACAAAAGCGATAAAACTTGGATAAAAAGCTTTTAGTTTGATTGCAATCGATGCTTTTCTACTCAACAAGAAAATATAAGTTAAACAAAGTAAAAATATTCATTTTCCGATTCGTTTTGCGGCATGGACATGCTTGAAAAATGTTTTTTTACAGAAAAATACAAATTTTAGTTGCCGAAAAACAATTTGTTCTTTACAACATTTATAAAAACAATTTTTCCCGAATAAGCCCAGGAATCGTCTTAACACAGCCAGTTAAGGTTCTAATTTTTAAATTTTATGTTTAAGGACAAGTTGTACGTTGTACTATTTATATTTATACGTATAATTTCGAAGAATAGCTGCATATATGCATGTAGAACAATTGAATCAAAACATGTAGCACTGGCAAGTGTTTTTCGATGTTTATATTTGGGTTTTTTCGCAGTTTGGTCGAAGAAAAGTATATTTCGGTCAAAAGCCCACTGAACTTGAAAGTGGACAAAAGTCCACTAAAGCCAATTCACTATATTTTACTGTCTTTAGTATCAATAGGGCATACTTTTAAACTATTTGGGTAGTGTTTTGATAAAATAACTCTTTTGGACCAAGGCCAAGATATCGTAAAAAGCTGCCAGATGCACCACTATAGTTATAGTGGTGCATTAACATGAAACAGCCTTCCTGTTGACTTGAGGCAAGCTAATTCTCTAAATTCGTTTCGACCTGGCTGTAATAGATTTCTCTCTTCTCGATCGTTAATTAATGCACGGCACTCATGCAAAGCAGGTTTTTCTTTTGCCATTTCTTAGTATGTATTTATATATTGTGTTATTTATATTGTAAGTAGTGTGTCATTAGTTTTATGCATAATTCTGTGGATTTATATATATATATATATATATATATATATATATATATATATATATATATATATATATATATATATATATATATATATATATATATATATATACATATATATATATATATATATATATATATATATATATATATATATATATATAAATCAATCAATGATACATCAGAGCTCGTATAACAACTTTTTATTACGTTTCGGGGCAAGCCCCTTCTTCAGATTACATGTGTACACTTGATTTCAACAATTTAAACTGTCCATACCCTAATTACAATAATTCGCATGATTAACTCTATTGTTCAAACAAAGTCTTTTAAATTCAACCCATGCGGTTCAAACGAATTCAGTTATATATCTATCTATATATATATATATATATATATATATATATATATATATATATATATATATATATATATATATATATATATATATATATATATAATATTAATGAAACCAAAGATGATCAAATTTTACAGTGTAGAAAGAGTGCTCAATACCATTTAATAACGTAGAGCAAATAATTTAATTTCTTAACTTAAAATATAGTCACAACTCTGAGTTTCACGCTCAATGCGATCTTCAGGCAACAATGTTTAAATCTCAATTAAGATTGAGATTTAAACATTGTTGCCTGAAGATCGCATTGAGCGTGAAACTCAGAGTTGTGACTATATTTTAAGTTAAGAAATTAAATTATATATATATATATATATATATATATATATATATATATATATATATATATATATATATATATATATATATATATATATATATATATATATATATATATATATATATATATATATATATATATATATATATATATATATATAGCTTAAGATTTTGGTTATGTATATATAGCTTAAGATTTTGGTTTACGAAACACAAACAGTGCTCAATACCATATAGATAGAGCGTAATATAGTTTTTCGTTTTACCTCAAAAACCACAACAGTCTGTTTCATCCGTATAGGAATCATCAGGTGGTGAATAATTTCGAAATTGTAGGTTGCTTTTATGCTATCGAAAGAATGTGCGGAATGCGTGGAGGCGAAACAATGCTTAGGTGAAACAATGCATGCTTGGGTCATTAGGTTTTGTTAACGACCTTGTTTACTCGAAACCGGTTTTTGTGACGACATTTGCCGAAAATTTCGCTTCTTTTATTGAGTAAATTGTCTTTGTTTATGTCTTTCAAAATGCAAAATTTTTCTTCCAAACATAAAATTCCGGCGTAAAATTCCGGCGTAAAATTCCGACATAAAATTCCGGCGTCCTAAAGACCAATTTCAGACATCTTTGGCTAACGATTTGAAGAAAATTAATTCATCCCCCAATATTTTCATTTTCGCGGACAAAACTAGAAACATTTACGAAACGTCACTGAACACATACAACGAACTCTTACATGATAACATCACGAAAACGTACAAACATGGATCAGAGGACTTCATACATGAAATTGACTCCGAATTGAAAGAAATTGCGAGTAAGTTAGGAATTGGCGACAGAATTGAACGAATGAAAAAACGCGAAGCATTTATATCTTTAAAAGATCACAAAGAAAATTTCGAAAACAATCCAAAATGCCGACTAATTAATCCCGCAAAAAGCGAATCCGGAAAACTAAGTAAGGTTATTTTAGATAAAATTAATTCCAATTTGAGACAAAAAACTAAATTCAAATCAATGGAGAAATACGCAACAAGTAATTTCATGGTTTGGCAATATAAACGATAAAGACAGGCACAGTTTTATTTCATTTGATATTGTGGATTTTTACCCATCTATTTCCGAAAAACTTTTAAATGAAGCATTGGTCTGGGCTTCGGATTTGACTACTATTACCGAAAACGATATTTCAATAATAAAACATGCAAGAAAATCTCTACTTTTCGGCAACGGCAAATTATGGACAAAAAAAGACGGAAGCAACAGTTTATTTGACGTCACTATGGGTAGTTTCGACGGCGCTGAAATTTGTGAACTGGTAGGCCTTTTCATTTTAAATCACTTAGGTAAGAGGTTTGGCAAGGAAAACATCGGACTTTATAGAGATGATGGTTTGGCTATTATAAAAAGCAAATCCGCCCGTTTACTAGACAAAACTAGAAAAGAGCTACACAAAATTTTCGAGCAATTTGACCTTAAAATCACCGCCGAAGTAAACATGAACGTTGTAAATTTTTTAGATGTTACTTTCGACCTGATCAACGCAAAACACAAACCATACAGGAAACCCAATGACGATCCATTGTACATCCACAGACACTCAAACCATCCACCAAGCATTACAAGACAATTACCTACAGCTATCAACAAACGCATTGCACTTCTCTCATCGGACGAACAAACATTTAAGGAATCCACACCTATTTACCAGAACGCTCTTACACATAGTAGCTTTGATCATGAATTTACGTACACTGAGAATGCACCGCAACGGACACGTAGGAATAGGCAACGCAACATAATTTGGTTCAACCCACCATTTAGTAAGAGTGTTAACACAAACATAGGACGGGAATTCTTAAGTTTAATTGACAAACACTTCCCGCTACAGCACAAACTACACAAGATTTTTAACAGAAACACTTTAAAAGTAAGCTACAGTTGCATGAACAACGATAAGTCTATAATCACCAAACACAACGCACATATAATTAGGAACAGTCAATCACAGAATACGGAAACTGACAACTGTAACTGCGACAACAAAAATACTTGCCCACTACCGAAACAATGCATGACCAACAACATTATTTACAAAGCAACAGTCACAACGAACAACACGAACGACACTAAACACTACATTGGTATGACAGCGACTACATTTAAGGAACGTTACGCTAACCACACTTCATCTTTTCGTTATAAAAAAGACTCAAACATAACGGAACTTTCGAAACATATTTGGAAATTAAAAGAAAACAATCAGGATTATACCATCAAATGGTCAATTTTAAAACACGCTATTTCGTACACAGGGGGATCAAAACGCTGCAATTTATGTTTGGAAGAAAAATTTTGCATTTTGAAACACATAAACAAAGACAATTTACTCAATAAAAGAAGCGAAATTTTCGGCAAATGTCGTCACAAAAACCGGTTTCGAGCAAACAAGGTCGTTAACAAAACCTAATGACCCAAGCATGCTTTGTTTCGCCTAAGCATTGTTTCGCCTACACGCATTCCGCACATTCTTTCGATAGCATAAAAGCAACCTACAATTTCGAAATTACTCACCACCTGATGATCTATCTGTATATATATATGTATATATATATATATATATATATATATATATATATATATATATATATATATATATATATATATATATATATATATATATATATAATATTGTGTATGTATCTATGTAATATTAATCCTGATGAGTACACAGTGGATAAATAAAGTTACCTTACCTTACCTTACCTTACCTTACCTTACCTTACCTTACCTTACCTTACCTTACCTTACCTTACCTTACCTTACCTTACCTTACCGTACCTTAACTTAACTATTTTTGGCGTGCTGTACAAAAATTAGAATAAAAATTAAATTTCTCAATTTATCGTGTTGCCATGGCAACACTGACGTAAACGCCAGCCTGCGTTCAGCTTTGATCAATTACTAATACTTCATGTCAAAGCAACGTTTGGAAAATACATGCGAGGGGTTACTGCATGCATGTATTTCTAGTAATAATTATATTGCAAAGCATATTACCGCATCAACGGCGTGACTCCCTCTTTATCTTTCAAACCTCCGATTTGCAAATCCTTGTGCAATTCCAACATTGTTTTCAAGAATTTTTCACTTCCTGAATGACAGACGCCAAGAATGAACGTTTCAGATTGAGAATGTTGTAGTTCTCTTTGTAGCAATCGACGTGCTGCTTTCTCTTTCATCAGAAAATCAAGAATAGCGGGTTTGCCACTCTGAGATGCTGGATAGAATATTGAGTGGCCGATGCCATACAGATTTTCATTTGCAAATAAAGTTTCTCGGCGTTTTTGTGAGCGTGGATCTAAATGAAATTTCAAAAATGATCACCAAAATCCAATCATCGAGATGTGTATAAAGACAATTGGAATCATTATCAATTACGCAATTCCTTTTTCAAAAACAGTCATTTTTATTGTGAACAGATACAAAAATGTGCAACATTTTAAATTTTTTTAAATTTTACGTACATAGGGCTGACAACATTTCTTTAATAACTTCAACTTGGCCTTTTAGTGCTGCAAGATAAATTGGCGACTCTCCTTCGACGTTTTTTTTCTCAATGTCTGGATTCTTTCCTGGTAGGTTTATGAGCCATTTTGCTATTTCTATATTGCTTTCTCGTACGGCAATTAGCATGGGCGTATTTGCATTGTCATCGAATGGCTCATCCACCAAGTTGTCCATGAACTCTCTATGTTTCTCAACAATTCTAATAGCTGCCCAGTTGCATCCCTTAACAATTTCAATAAGGGGAGAACCGTACGAACTCCATGTGATCTCCTTTCGAGACGAATCAGGTAGTTTATCGTAAACATCACATAAGTATTCCAAGCAATTTAGAGACACGCGTTGTGCATACGCCATATATCCACATGCTATCCTCGTAGCAGAGGCATCACCTAAAGAAAAAATGTAAAAAAAAGTATCATTTATTAAGGCTGCATAACATTTGTGATGGGATCTTATATGGCTAAAATAGCTGCTCGGTTCTCAATGCTTAAGTTTTGTCTGTAAATTTGCATGCACAATTATAAATCCACTCCAAGAGTTAAGAATTTAGCAAAAGTCACACTGTCGACTTTTAAAAACTTCAGTTGTTACAAGACATTTTTCAAATAATATCGTCTTCATTGTTTGTTCTTTACGCTTAGCTCACTCAATAGATTAGAACATTCGGTGCAGAATTTAAGCTTACAGAAGGACTTCTCGCTTGTGTGTGGAAAAACTCACATGAATTTTGATGAATGCTGGAGTCTAGAAACTATTTTTCAATTTTGCGGGTAACAAATATTACTATATATATATTTTCACTGGAAGATTTCTCTCGCAATACAGAAGCCCACCAAGAGGTTATGACCGACAAGCGACATTCCTTAAAAAGAGGCGATAGACTATAGAGGCGATAGAAAGCGACAAATTGTGATTTGTGCTATTGGTCAAACGTGACAGCGACATTTATCATAATAAAACAAGCGTCAAAGCAGCTACAAAATGAATGACAAGCGACCTGGGTTACATCATTGGTAGGCCTCTATACAATATAATCTGAACATTGATAAATGAGATGATTAGTTGGTCATCCATATATACCATGTGATTATCAGACAGTATAAAAGTGGCACAACCTCGGTATTTTCAAGCATTTGCCACTGAAAAAGAAGAACGGCGCTGAAATGTTTTGGGAACAACCTACCTCCCCTCGGCTGAGATAATTCCGGAGCTAACCTCGCCGCACTCTACCTTTAGCTAAAAATTATTTAGCCCGTATAGTATTATTATTTAGCCGTTTAGTATTGGAAGCGAGCAGTGAGAATACCGTATATACAGTGCGAACCACGGTATTAGTTATATATGAGATTTGGGCATTATGTCTTCGAATTAGGAGGGTTAAACATAAATGCACGTGAAATTTTTTTTGTTTTTACTGGAAACATCGTTGCAATGTTTACATTTCATATTAGTCACGTGGGGTTCCTCTATAAAAGAGGTAGTCCACGGTATTAGGTTCTAAAATCATCCGGCAATATGGGACGTACAGGTAGGAAAGACTTAACAGAAGCAGAAAATCCACTATTATGAAAGAAAGTGCAATGGGCTAAACAACCAAATCAATTGCTGAAAGAATAAATCGCCATGTGGTCACAGTGACAAGATTTTTGCAAAATCCTTCAAAGAGGAAACCTCCTTCTGATCGCGGCGTTAGAAAGTCAGTGTCAAAGCCGAAATATGTATCGCCTGAGAAGAAACTTACGTAAAATGGTAGCAGCAACAAGTAAAAGAATCTTTAAAAAAGCAGGTCTGCCAGATGTATGAAAATCCACCCGAAATCGTACGCTTGGGAAGCTAGATTCCATCAAGACTATGAATAAAAGGCCTTCCTTGACACCTAGGCACCAACGTTTGCGGATGGAATGGTCAAAAAAGTACATGAAGACAGACATGAAGTTTGTTCCTTTTACTGACGAGTCGAGAGCGTCATTAGATGGTCCGGATGACTGGGCTAAAGCATGTGTTTTCAATGGTGGTAATTGTCCTAACAGGATGAGGCGTCAACATGGTGGTGGTGCGGTTATAATTTAGGGCGGAATCATTGGAAATGTTATCATTGGTCCCTCCCGCGTTCCTGAAGGTTTAAAGTTGTCCTCAGGTACGTATTGCCCGTTCCTGAAAAATTCCCTTGAGCCATGGTTGGACAACCTTCCTTTGGCAACTTTGAAGAAGATTATCTTTATGCATGATAATGCACCGTCCCATGCAGCAAAAGCAACAACGCAATTTCTTCACTCACTTGGATTTGTGAATGAAACCCTGATGGTTTGGCCTCCAAACTCACCAGATTTGATCCCAATAGAGATAATAAAGCGTCATATTTATGTGAATGACAAGCAGTACTTATCAAAACATGATCTGTGGATGGCCATCAAAGAATTAGCAGCTACCATCCCTAAGTCCACCATCGAGAAACTGACTGATTCAGTGAATGACAGACTTTTTGAAGTCATCGAACGTCAGGGCGCATGTTAATAAATAAACTTTTTCTATGATTTGTATTGTTACGTTTGCCAACTTCATCACCGTATATATTTATTTGAATTTATAAAAATTTATATCAATAAAAATTTGAGACAATAACTTATTATTTATTTGTTTTGAACGCTGTCAACGTGGTTTTTCTGAAATATAACTAATATCGTGGTTCAGTAAAAAAAGCACATAATATATAAAACCCTTTTTTACGTAGTTTCGTTAATTAAACTTGATTCACAGTTTTTATGAATTGAGCAGCTGTGTAGACTTTTCAGCCAATATTTCGTAAATTCAATAATTTTTTATGACAATTTTTGTTTGAACTAAGATCGTGGTTCGCAATGTAGCAAATTGGGTCCGTCATGAAACCGAAATCAGCCAAATACTTTAGGCCTTATGATAAGGAACCAGTGTTACCAAAACCTTCCAAAACATCATGGCCTGAAATTATATCCCAGTTGTTCTCATGGAAAGTTATTCATATCTAACTAAAGTGGTTTCATATATATATTATGAAATACATATAATAATTCGAAGGTCGCATGTTCAAGACCCAGCCGCGGCAGACAACATATTTCTGCTTGCGCTGGGTATGGAAATTATATAATACACACTCTAGAACATTTTCATCTTAACATATTACGGAGTGTACAATTACACAACTTAACATAACACTTGCAGAACTAGTATTGTTCGATGCTAAATTAACATAAACGAGTATGTTTATGACATCAGTATATATTTCATAATTTCCAGTCTTAAATCCGTCTGACCGTGTATACCTCAGTTGGTAGAGCGTCGATCTAGTAATTCGAAGATCGCGGGTTCAAGACCCAGCCGCGGCAGACAACTTTTTTCTGCTTGCGCTGGGTATGGAAATTATACAATACACACTCTAGAACATCTTCGTCTTAACATATGTGACCTTCCTTGGGAAAACGTACGTTAACGATTTTGCATTAAAACGGGCAAAAAAACGGTTAACGAACGGATAGTAAACGCTTTGTCAAATCGTTCCAACGGATCATAAAAACGTTTTAGACGTTTTGAGTAAAAAATACGAACGGGTAAAGACAAAAAATTAAACGGCTCTACGAACGGCTTTAACACACCGTTCGAACGAAATTAAGAAACCGTTCAAACGATATTCGGTAACCGTTTCAACGGATCTGCACAGAATGGTATAAAGCAGTGAACAATAATATACAAAAACGGGCAAGTAGGCTATACACTGATCCAGAATTAACCAACACACATTTATCCAAAAGCATGCGTATAAGCACAAACAAAATAGATCACTTTGGTGTTTATAAACGTTTCATCGTTTCAAACGTTTCATCGTTTCAAAAGTTTTATCGATTTCCGTACCAACAAATTAAAAGACGCTAAAGCCGGAGACACGCGGCGGTGTTTTTGCATAACACGGCACAGCTGATATACATGAGACTTAAGCCCGTGACTTAAGTAAGGTCTTTTATCCCAAGGGCGTGTAGATTAACCAACTCATGAAATTAGATCATTGTACATATGTACATAAAAACTTCTTAAACTTTCTAATTTTTACATTCTCATAGGTTATACATGTATTTTAGTATATATTTTTAACTTGTAAATCCATTGTATTTCTATATGCCAAAGATGGATATTTAACAATAAAAAAGAAAAAAAAAGGTCTCTACTGTAAACGCGACTATATACGCAATCAGTTATATTTATAAGGCCTAAAACTAAACGTATAGTATCTGTAGCTATACGTAACAAGAACTAGAACCATTATCTGTGTTGATGGAACCTGTCGCTAGTGCTATATTGTCTCAATTATAGTAAATGGCTCAGTATCAAAAATCGGGTGTCCATTATAGCGTATTGGTAATTTCCTCTATATTAATGCCTGTGAAACACGGCACTGAGATCTAAAATGCTCAGTGCATGCTGAGTTAAATTATTGTTACTAATATTTTCCATAATTCATATATTAGTTAGCTCCGGAATATTAGGGAAAGATGCAGTCACAACGGATTTAATAGCGATAGGCCTATATCTGTTAAAGTAAAAGGTCAACTGGTCAAGATGTAAAGGTATATAAACCAACTATAAACAGTTTGAACAGCAAATAAACACAGCATGCACGCAGCAATTAAGGTATATTGCAGAGTGCAGAAAGCAGAATAATGACGATATATTGGTATACTGAAACATTTGATGCTCTCCTTAAAATGTACTCCATAAACCTGTACTTCCTTGAAATGCACAAAATCCTGTGAATTTAAAGTCATTATATCACGCTAACTCACTTATCATTCATGTAGTGTTACATACATGCACGAACAAAAAGACGCTCACATATCCTATGATTATAAGCACGAAGTATTTGGCTTCGTTAAAGTTCGTTTTATAAGTAAGCCGATACCTTAATTTACATGTTATATATATTTGCTTGTAAATCTTTTATTCACCTACTTTCTTCCAAATATCGTGTGGTAGTTTATATAGTAGCTACATCTTTTTATATCAGCCTAATCAAGAAGACTTTATCGACCAATTCCCTATTAGCTATGTTTTGCGCAATCACAACATCGCTATTTAAAACGTCTTTATAGCATAAACAACTATATATATAAGGCTGTTCCTGACTGGAACGTTTGGAAATTCCGCGCCTGAGATTTTGAAAATTTAATAGTATTGTAAATATAGAAAGTGTTAAAATTGCGCGGTCGATATCTCCGCCGCGCGATACAGACATTCCACACTGGACTGGCTGTTTTCCCCTATTTATTTTGGGAAATGCAAAAATAGCTTGGAACACCTTAATATACACAACCTTTCCTGGTGGTCTTCTATTTTATTTTATTTAAAGAAATCAGAAATAAATAATGATTATTGAATCGGCATAAGTAGTTGACCACCAGGACTACGCTAACCTTACGACGTCTTCTCACTTCTGATGTCGTCCGTTTTAGTAAAAGAATACATAATGTATCTTCGTCTTCCCAAGTAACGTATCTTCGTCTTTTCAACTATCGAACTTACAGTCGCACGCAGGTATACACTCTATCTATTGGCGCAATTTGAAATTTGCAAGCTAATATTTCACTTGACATTGATGTCAACTTGCATAAGAATAGCTTGATAATATTATACATGTTAATTTAATTATGCTTTTGAGAGAGTTGAATTTCACGCAGCTGGTGTATTTTCCAATGACTGAAGAGACGTCAGCACTTCTGCGGCTTTCTCATTTTAATTATAGTTGAGTTGAGTAAAATGGAGTGGCATGCATGTATGATATACTATATAGTATCACATATTCACATTATAATGGTTTATCGAAACGGAAACGGCGCAAATCGTACTGAAAAACCATGGCCGTACGAGGCACTTTCCGTTACAGTGATGCGGTAATTGCGGTAGACACTCAGTGATTCACAAGACTATAAGTACTTTCAAGTATTAATATAGCTTTTGATGTAAAATAACATATTATTATTGGATTCAAAGCAAAGGTTTCGTGCAGTTTACATTATACTTTATATAACATCAGTATATGCACGAATAAACTTTTCAGTTTTGCTGCCTTAGCCTAGGAAAGTTTTATTAATAGCCTAATAACTGTTTATTGCAAAAGCTTTGATTTTGTTCATTTAGTCGCTGTTCATTTGGTATCAAAATCTATTTTCCTGGTTTTAAACTCCATATGAAAAATTAAAGTTGTATTCAAGCACCAGTAAGAGAAATTATATTCTGAGAGAAAATTCTACTCCTGAGTTAATACAAGGGAATATAAACTATTTCCTATAACATGATCACTTAATATCATAATCCGACAATTATTTTAATTAGGTTTATAGTGCCAGTTAGGTGTTGATATACAGTATGCCGATTTCCGTCAAAGTAAGTCGAGTTATCAACGTATTTAATTTGCCGTCGGGCAACATGCACAGTTATTGAATCTACGAAGTAGATTATATGCTATCGACGTGTTAGCTGTTCACTGTTCACTTTTCAGTTACAAATCACGGCTTGGTCGCGAGACAATCCAATATGCCGGTAAAGAGGAGTTAAAATTTATGATTTATATTTATTCACACAATTTAAATTTGATGACTTGTGGATGAAAATGGAGCGAAGGTAAATTATAATCTTGGAACTACGTGTCTGTTTTGTAGTGGCGTGGTTGCTGTACACTTTTCAGCAATTTACGAAATAGTACTATTGGTTTTCAAGGCGTCTACCTTGTGTCCTATTTGGAGTCATCTTGACACCTAATAAGCATTTGAATTAGCGAAATTTGGCAAAATATGAGGTACAGAATTATTTTAATAAAGTATAACAACCAGCGAAAAAGTAAGCCACTAAGGTTTCGAGTAAAATTGACCCATTAAATGTTTTAAATGTAAGGTTTCGAGTAAAATTGACCCATTAAATGTTTTAAATGTTATGGGCCGTAACTCTCTACTCTCCAAGATGTTGTTGTTAGAATTTAGTAATGTAATACGATCCTTTAATATGATGTGTGCGCTCATGTCGAATATTCCACTTAATATAAACACAATAAAAGTGCAACAGTATTAAACGTGATTCTTGTTCACGTTTAACTATATATTGTACTTATCCCGCCTCTGCATGTTTCAACATATCATATACGAACAAGTGAAAATACTTTATTAGTTAATTGTTTTTTAATTAATGTGTTTTATAATATTTTGTTTCACGGCAGAACCATTGGCCTTATCAGTATAGGTTAGTGGGCAGTAGTCTCTATTATTATGGCGTGTATACGAATTCGTATAAGACACAGTTACTGTGGCGTTTTACTGCGATGGATTTGTTTAGTGTGCAACTGAGTATGGTCTTACAATTAGAAATAGAATTCGGTGAATATTTTAATCTGGAATAACCGTTTTAGAGCAAATTACCGGTATTTCAATGACATGTTTATGCCAGCATATATTGTTTTGTGATTATGTTCTAGTCTAGCTGGTGCTTGGTGGCCATTCACTTTTTAAAGTTGTCGGTTGACCACTGGACACTGGACAGGGTGGGCATTGGGTATTTCGTTGTTGCTAATGTATTTATGCGAAAAATTAAGTCGAATCTTTGGCGGATAATGTGACATGATTTAGCAAATTTTGTGCCGTTGCTAAAATTGAAAATAATTTATTAAAATTCTAATTATAATTCCAGTCTAGAGCTTATAAGATAAAAGATTCGCACGACAAATTTCGCTAGTGGAAAACAAACTTTAGTTATTCAAACTTCAGTTGCAAGAATTCAATTGATTTAGGGGTCGATCTACTGCCGCTTTCAATCGTTCTAGACTATTACATTCGGAGCGCAGCAAAATCCGCTTTCGAAACTGGCAAGCCAGGTATATTATTAATTAAGATCAATATTTATTACTGTGGACTACATTGAAACTGTTTTATGCTTGTTTTGATACAATTGTATGCGTAACATAACGACTTTCAGTTATTCGGCCAGAATAATAATGTAGTAACTTAAGCGAATTTAGTTGACGCTAAGCTGACGCTATTCAACGACGGAAGCGGCAAGCTCGCGGATGTATATTTTAAACCATCTTTTAACATTCGAGAACCTTTTGCTCAATTTATTGTTGCAATATTTCACCGCGACATTTTCGACGCTACTCTAATAAAATTGCAAGAATATTTAATATTGTGAAGGGTGGCGAACTCCTATATTAACTGCTGTCCGTAACACTAATACTGTAATAGTGTTTTTTGTAAATCCTACAAGACAAAGCGGTTTCAGATATTAAACACCTACAAAGCCAGCTTAAACAATGTGAATATATTCTGTAAGGAATTTAAACGGCTTCGTGAACGTATTTGAACGTTTTGAGCCAAACGTTGAAACGATTTAGCAACATTTTTCAAACGTTTTTCTCCAACCGTTTGAACGGTTCAGCCAGACGTTTGAACGATCTCAAAAATCGTTTCAACGGAACGCTAAAGCGTTTAAACGGATAACGAACGGATAACGAACGATTTTTCAGAACGTTTTTCAAAACCGTTAACGTACGTTTTCCCAAGGAGGGTCACATATTACGGAGTGTACAATAACACAACTTAACATATATATATATATATATATATATATATATATATATATATATATGTTAAGTATTACTATATTTGATTTTGACTAATATCTGACGGTATTGAAATAAAATACTTCAATATAAAATTATGAATCTTGCGCGCGCAAAATTCAAATTGCGCAAATTTGAATACTTGGCGAAGAAACTTTGCAATGCACGCATTTTTTAACCAAACGAGGACAGATTCCATTTCTGCCAACGACTTCTGTTTCGACGTGATAGCGGTAATTTGACCATCAACATCATTCTTGGAGTGTTGTTGAGAATGGATACCATTCCCGATAGGCTTTACCTTCAAATGGATAACTGTTGGAGGGAAAATAAAAACCAGTATGTTTTAATTTTCCTTGGTGTACTGGTGAAACTAAATATATTCAAAAAGGTAATTATCATAGCATAGAAATTTAATTACCGGTATCTTTTTTCTAATCGTGGAGATTTGATTTTGTGTATTTTTAAAATTTGACACTGCATGTAGCTCCTTATTTGCGGCCTGACCAGGTCTAACCCTACATAGTGTTTTATCAGTTAAATCGGTGAATCACTGTTGTCGGCAGTGCAAAGGCTGCCAGTCAGTCATCTCCCAAGATAGGCAGTAGCTGAGAAATGTTTAGATTTCTTTCTCCTATCCTGTGAAATTCAGTTATTGTTCTCATTAACCCGTTTGGCAGAATAAATTTATGTTCCCAAAAAACCCCTCGGTTAAGATTGTTTAACTCGGTCGAATGCCACATAACGCTAGGCCCGTTAGCAACCAAGGTGTTATACTATTACACTTTATCAAAAAAATGGTTAAAGTTGAATATTATTATATGTTTCAGGTGAAGTTAAAATTTTTAATGAAAGGCCACACACATGAGGATGTCGACCAACTCTTCAGTCGGTTTGGGAAGAAACTTTCAACAAACAATGTTGTAACAGTGAAAGGTAAACGAATTACTTGAACAATCTTTCCTTGGTACGGATGCAAAATTTGTGTCGTACAGTGTTTTATTACCCTTTAGTGGCACTTTAGACTGTGCCTCAGGCTAAGTCCACACAAATATATAAAATGTCTTCTTTAGCAAACTATATAATTATAATTTAAATACTTATTAATCTACGTCATGAGAATTGATACAAGGTATTTCTCCTCGCCTCTCCTCAAAGGCCGTGCATGCCTTTGTCCTTTGTTTTGGAAAACAATTCGTACAATTTTAACTTTTTTATCCATTAAAGCTATTGCTTATCAATTTAAAAAACTTACACGAAGTTTCTAACTGAAGCCGAGTAAAACCCAGCAGCATGAAAGATTGGGGCGAGTATAAAAATGAAATATGGCGACGAAACGAAAAAAAAAATAACGTACAGTAATTTGTAATTTTGCTTCGAAGTTTAAAGGACTATGTAGGGAACAAAAGAAGAACTTTTAAAGATTCCGATATTTAAAACACAGAAATATTTTTATCAGTGAGTGTATAAAACCGTTTCTAACGTATTCATATTAAATTTTAGTATACGTTTCTATATAAAATATTAAGACAAAAATTCATCCCAGCCTGAGTGTATTACTCAGTATAGAATCCTATTGGCTATACTTCTAGTTTATATACCTTAAATTGTGTTAATTTGTCACTTTAGATTTTTTGTCTTATTGCCTTTTTAGATTTGCTATCACTTTTCAAGGAGTCTTACACCCCCACTCCAGAGACTGTGTCATTGGATAGCATGTTTAATGTGAGGGAATGGCTAAAAACCATAAATCCAAGCCTGCCAATATATCCAACCCTCGATCACATTTTTGTTATTGTGGAGAATGGAAAAGGAGATGTTGTGCTACGCTACAAACATTGGAGCAGAGACACAGAATGGAAACCTTCAAAAGATCCAAATAAAGGAATTGTGATGCTTACTGCGGTATGTATTTGGAAATACTGAACTCGTGTGGTTTACCAATATCATATTATTGGGGTTTTTTCCACTTGCCCCTGTATATGAAGTATTTTAAGATCTGAGCAAGGCATGGTGGTTAATTAAAGCAACAGTATGACCTGTATGGGTGTTTCTTCGGGGTTGGTGTTTTGCACTCAGGTGAATATGATGCTTGTGATGTTACTCTGAGTGTATATTACTCTGAGTGTATATGCCTGATCGAGATTTGGAGTCATCATGGCTCTATAATTAGCGAGCTTAAGATGAGCTAAATCTAGTGTGTGGACATGACAAAAAGACAGTTACTTATGCTTTTCTTTTGAATTTGTAACCAGTTTAAATTAGTTTTTAATTTGTATCCTTCTTTTTAACAAAAAGCATTCATATTTGTTACCTGTGTTGCTGACACCGCAAATTTAGGGTGTGCTTTTTGTCAAGTCTGCATACTAGATTTACCACATATGATGGAGACTACGTTATTTGGTTTAGTATTTCAGAGGTCTTAGGTTCGATTCCCTCCGTGGCCAAGCATATTTTTCAAGCTTGCCCTGTGTGGATATACACTCAGAGTAACATCACAAGCATCATGATGGAGACGTTGTGGGGTACTGGCAAATTGTATTTAATCAATAAGCCAATTAATTGCCATATAATTTGCATATATAATAGCATGACCAGTTGTGTATTTCAGCATAGGATGTGCTCATTCCTACAGTACCTCCAGACTACGTGCCATCATCACCTGACAATGTTGATATAGAATGCCTGAAACGAGACATTCCAAAGCATATCGACAACTCAAGGGTTGTCACGGATGCTCAAAGATGGTGGTGGGCTGAATTTTTGGCAAATTCTGCTGAAACATATGGTGTTGGACCAGCAAAATTATCAACTTGGCTATTGGATGACCAGCAGCTTATCAAAAAAATTGGCATTACCCGAGCTGAACATACCGATAACCAACATCCAACACTGCAAGATCAAGAGGTGCCAAATCCATGCAGCGTAGCAGCCCAGATGAACGAGGTGGTGCAAGGTCAGCTTGTTGACATTCCTGAGGTATAAATGTGTTGGCATTACAAATGTTTTAAGCTCTGTTAAATTTCTTGATGGCCTGTGTTCTTTTCAAACCTCATCACAAGAAATAATTTAATATCATAGTAGCATATACCTTGTAGTGCCGTAGTAATTTGTGGTATCTATTATAATATACAGGTTTACACAGGATCTTACATAAAGACTTCTGGGATCATTTCAGTGGACAACATTTGGGATTATGTTATGGTTGGTGGGTTTCTGGCTGTTTTCCTTGAAGGATACAAAAACGTGCTTGTTATTGCAAAAGTAGTAAAAACAGAGACCGAGACAGAAACAATACATCATTACAACGGATCTTGGAACAAGAAATGGCAACCTTGGCTTCTCTCAAATGGTGATCCATGGACTGATGTCCTGCCAAAAGACTGTGCATTTTTGACAGCATTTGAACTTATTGACGGCAAACTACAGCCTGATACGAAACAACAAATGAGAACCTTCTTGAAGCCAGCTATGAAAGATTAACAAGGTACATATCCATGTTTACAGTTACAAAATTTGTATAGTTTCCCATCCATGCCTAAACATACAATTAGCAATATTTTTAAGTTACTGCATGTTCAAATTTATCCTATTTCATATTGGTGTGGATTTATTTAAACCAACTATTAATATGTTCGCAAAATATTCCTAATTTATCAACCATGTGCAAAAGTGGGGTGAACATGTCGGTGACATCTGCTTTGAAAAAATTATGTTTTGATGTCTTTTCATGTTGGCGTCGATTTATCCAAACCAGTTAACTATTAATATGTTTGCAAATATTCCTAATTTTTCAACCATGTGCAAATGTGGTCTCGACATGTCGGTGACATCTGCTTTGAAAAACCACCTTTTTAGTGTATTTTCATGTTGGCGTCGATTTATCCAAACCAACTATTAATATGTTCGCAAAATATTCATAATTTATCAACCATATGCAAATGTGGTCTCGACATGTCGATGACAACTGCTTGGAAAAACGACCTTTTTAGTGTCTTTTCATGTTGGCGTCGATTTATGCAAACCAAATATTAATATGTTTGCAAAATATTCCTAATTTATCAATCATGTGCAAATGTGGTCACGACCTGTCAGTAACATCTGCTTTGAAAAACGACCTTTTTAATGTCTTTTCATGTTGGCGTGGATATATCCAAACCAAATATTAATAGGTTTGCAAAATATTCCTAATTTATCAACCAGGCGCAAATGTGGTCTGGACATGTCGTTGACATCTGCTTTGAAAAATGGCCTATTTAATGTATTTTCATGTTAGCGTCGATTTATCCAAACCAACTATTAATATGTTCGCAAAATATTCCTAATTTATCAAAAATGTGCAAATGTGGTCTCGACATGTTGATGACATCTGCTTTGAAAAATGGCCTATTAAGTGTCTTTTCATGTTGGCGTGGATTTATCCAAACCAACTATTAATATGTTTGCAAAATTTTCCTAATTTATCAACCATATGCAAATGTGGTCTCGACATGTCGGTGACATCTGCTTTGAAAAATTAATGTTTTAGTGTCTTTTCATGTTGGTGCCGATTTATCCAAACCAACTATTAATATGTTTGCAAAGTATTCCTAATTTATCAAAAATGTGCAAATGTGGTCTCGACATGTTGATGGTATCTGCTTTGAAAAATGGCCTATTAAGTGTCTTTTCATGTTGGCGTGGATTTATCCAAACCAACTATTAATATGTTTGCAGAATTTTCCTAATTTATCAACCATATGCAAATGTGGTCTCGACATGTCGATGACATCTGCCTTGAAAAATTAATGTTTTAGTGTCTTTTCATGTTGGCGTCGATTTATCCAAACCAACTATTAATGTATTGGCAAAGTATTCCTAATTTATCAACCATGTGCAAATGTGGTCTCGACATGTCGGTGACATCTGCATTGAAAAATGGCCTATTTAGTATCTTTTCATGTTGGCGTCGATTTATCCAAACCAACTATTAATATGTTTGCAAAATATTCCTGATTTATCAAACATGTGCAATATTTGACAGCATTTGAACTTATTGATGGCAAACTACAGCCTGATACGAAACGACAAATGAGAACCTTCTTGAAGCAAGCTATGAAGGATTAACAAGGTACATATCCATGTTTACAGTTAAAAATTTGTATAGTTTCCCATCCATGCCTAAACATACAATTAGCAATATTTTAAAGTTACTGCATGTTCAAATTTATCCTATTTCATATTGGCGTCGATTTATCCAATCCAGCAATTAATATGTTTGCAAAATATTCCTAATTTATCTAACATCTGCAAATGTGGTCTCGACATGTCGGTGACATCTGCTTTCAAAAATGGCACATTTAGTGTCTTTCCATGTTGGTTTCGATTTATCCAAACCAACTATTAATATGTTTGCAAACTATTTCTTAATTTATCAACCATGTGGAAATGTGGTCTCGACATGTCGATGACAACTGCTTGGAAAAATGACCTTTTTAGTGCGTTTTCATATTGGCGTGGATTTATCCAAACCAACTATTAATATGTTTCCAATGAAATATTCTTAATTTATCAACTATGTCAAAATGTGGTCTAGACAAATCGGTGACAACTGCAGTTTAATAATTTTTATTTAGTGTCTTTGGAATACTGGCTTGGAGTTATCCAAACCAACTTTTAAAATACTTGAAAATATCCCTATTTTATGAGCTATGTAGAAATGTGGTTTCAACATATCAGTGACAATGCCATATGAGAATCATGTAGTGTCTTTAATGTCTTTTCGTGTTAATATTGGCTTGGATTTATTCAAACCAACAATTAATATGCTGATCGGTCACTACTGCTTTTAAAGTGACCAAAACCTCTTCTTTAGTTTTTACACTCAAACCTATTGAAAATATTGATCTTTTCTGCCTTTTTTTGCACACGTAATATTTTTTGGCAAAATTACACCAAAATGTTAACTTTTAGCATAGGATATTATGAGATTTTATATTTGTGGACATTTTTTCTCGCATGAGGTTTATTTTTCCATATTTTAAGTAAATAGAATATCACACTTTGCTCTTTTAAACGGTAATCGCCCTCTAAAGTTATTATAATAGCTAGTAATACATTTCATACAATGGCCCATCATTTTACGCAATGCACAACAATATTTCAACATGCTCTTCAAAGTTTCGTAGTACACAACAATGGTTCACAATGCAAAACAATATTCTTGTAGTGCACCGATATTTTTTTCGATTAATCGATATTTTTTTTCGATTCACTTCACCGATATTTTTTCCATTCACCGATGTTGTTTCGATTCACCGACATGTCTATATTATCGACACATCGATATTTTCCCGCGAAATATAATTTTTTCTGTTTTGTAAATATTTGCCAGTGATATTTTTCGGCGGTGAATTACAGTATTTCGGTACTTTCAAGCCGAATCGAAAAAATTAAAAATTTTAAATTTAAATTATGTATTGTGTCTCTTGTGGTGCGAAAGTAGATGAGGCATTCCACTACTGTTTGTCCAGCGATACCAAGGTAGAAAATTGTCAAAAGAAACGAGAGCTAAGCATCGGAGAAAGCAAAGGAAGTTTTCACTGACATGGTAGTGTAAAGCGACAAACATTGCAGCCGTTTCCGCAGTTCGCAATATCACATTTTAAACCTAAGAAGCGTTCGAATCAAAGTCTACACGAAGTAACGTTGAACATTGGTGTGATGGAGCACATCGTAAGGAAGAATTTGTGCTGAAGAATTACAAGGAATAGCTGGGCAAACCATATTCTAAGATGACTCTTTATATCAGCCCTGTGATCAATACCAGTGAGGATGAATTCGCATTTGGTGTACAATTCGTTAAAATAGAGGACAAATCACGTTTAACGCAGCAGATGACAATAGACAGAACAGTTTGGAAGATGAAATCGAGAAAAAAATAGTCAGAGTGGAATACATGTCTTCCAGTGATGTATTCATGATCAGCTCATATTTGACATCATATTTTATGTATGTATATAACGCAATACCCATTGGACAACCTTGAGTGCATTTTGAGTGGTGGGAGAGAACAAAAAGAGCAATGTGTTTGAAACCCAGTCACTGCAGGAAGTTTTATTTTTCCGCGGTGTCTGGAAATTATAAAATACTCACTTGTGAATATTTCTCCTTATATATTATATTAATGGTCCCTTTTAGAAGAGAAACTATTTTTTATATACTACTTTTTTTATCTTGGAGCAAAAAACCTAAAAGTTTCAATAAGTTGTATTTATTGTTTTCTGCTTCACAGCCACATTTTATGACCAGAATATGACACTCGTTTATAAATAAAATACCTTTTTCGACGGCTTCTCTTAGTTTTTCAACACGATCATGTTCTATAGCAGATAGCACCTCACGTGCAAATCGCAGATTGTCTTTATTTATCGCTTCTGTTTCTTCAGGTTGGCGTTCTTCTAATAAATGAATAAATAAATTGTAACAGACATATGATGTTTCACTTTACAAATTAGGAATATCAGCATAATGGACCCGTCATTAATTACAGGGAAGGGGGGACTGGTGGGAAAAGAGGGGGGTCATATATTTTAGTGCATGAAAAAAGCGGGGGGAAGCATTTTTGTGCAATATAAATGCCTGCCCCGCATGACCCTGTCGTACCATAAAACCAACAGATAAAAAATAGAGAGCAGTAGAACTGTAGTAAACTCCAACACCACCCTGTTTATTAAACTGATTTCAACATAAAAATGTACAGTTGAACAGCCGTTGACTCAATAAAAGGTTAAGAATATATAAATTACGATGCAAGTATATAGGGCATAGTTGCAAAATCTCACGGATCCACCATGACCATCAAGGACTTTACTGAAACCTCACGGTGAGCTCATAGCTTGTTAATATCTCGCGAATTCTCACGGATTTCGAAAATAACCCAACTGGTTCTTAGATATGTTGGATTTGGTGCACTTTTTAACTACTAAGAGTGACTTCATTTGTGTCCAATTACATAAAACTTTTTTTCTCTCAAAAAAATCATGTCATTAAGCCAAAAATAGATAATCAAAAGATCACTTCATGCAAACTCGTACTCGTGGATATTGAACAATATGGTTTTGTATATCCATAGGCAGCCCAAAACGGCGTCTAGAATCCACCAAATGCTTTCAAATGTCAATTTATATTAAAATCCCCCATTCCCCTGTCATTTGTCGCGCGCCGCAAGCACTCAATGAAAAGCACTGTTCATATATATATAGATTATACCTAAGGTTGGCAACAATATCTGAACTGACGAATATACGACTTCGGCAAAACGAAAAATACTTCGCACACGTAAATAAAACATGATAAAAATTATACCACATTAATTTAAACTCTGTTAATTTTTCTATATACCCGCACATAAATTTTGTTTTCAAGACTGAAAGAAAGCTGAAACATTTGCACATTATGTGATTCAACTGGTTGAAAAAGTAAACAGTTTGTGACGTATTTATAGTAAAAATTTGGTTTCAGGGTGGTTAAACTACAACAGAAAAAGTGCTAAAACACAAGAGAGATTTTTTTTCGAAGATGAAATGGTGAATTTTAACAACTTTTCACATCCATCCATAACTTTTATCTACAGCAAAACAACAAGGCAACTTTTACCTACATATACAAGTAATGTCGTAAAATTCTGAGCATGCAATAATGGAAAAGAAAATTTGTTAACAAGACAGCATTGTGTGAACACGATTCGTTGTGAACCTCAGAAAAGTTATAGATAAGAATTTATTTAGCGCTTTTAATACTGTAACTTGGAACAATAGGTTGGATCATTCATTTTCCCCTAGTAATCAAGTATTCAGTATTAAATAGGTGTTTGTACTGGATCTCTAGTTATGATTTTAAATAGTTATATAGCAAGAATATTTCTTTTTAAAACTTTTTATATCAAAACAAATTTGCATTTTGCCCCGATTAATATCAGTAAGACAGTAATATATACACTTAGTCATATGAATTTTAGAATATAATTAGTTTTTGAGTAAAAACTAACATGTACTTCAACGCTTAAACTAGGGAGATGTTTAGGCTTTTATTATAGAATACACAGACCTTCAGTTCGCCGGATATGACGTTGTTTATATATAAATGCAAAATTCCATGCTGTGGTTAATAATAATACTAGCACTCTTACAAACTGCAGCCTATTTTGAGAAATATACATACACTATTAAATGGAAAAATTGATCCAACCTATTGATCCAAGTTAAATTGAAACGCTATAAACAAATTCGCATATATAAACTTTGCCGAGCAAGGTTCACAAGTCACAGCGAAGCGTGTTCACATATCGCCGTCTTGTTAACAAATTTTCTTTGCCATTATTGCTCAGAATTTTATGACATTACGTGTACATGTAGGTAAAGCTGTCTGGTTGTTTTGCTGTAGATAAAAGTTATGGATGGATGTAAAAAGTTGTTAAAATCCACTATTTCATCTTCGAAAAAAAATCGCTCTTGTGTTTTAGCACTTTTCCTGTTGTAGTTCAACCCCCCCGCCCCCCTTGAAACCAAATTTTTACTATAAATACGTCACAAACTGTTTACTTTTTCAACCAATTGAATCACATAATTTTTTTGAAAATATGACGAATGAAATAACTTCTAGCATCCCGCATGGAGACAACAAAATTTTCGTCAGACCATGAAATGTTTGTGCAAATTTTTCATCTTTCTTGCAGCCTTGAGAACAAAATTTATGTGCGAATATATAGAAAAATTATCAGAGTTTAATGTGGTATAATTTTGTATTATGTTTTTTTTACGTGTGCGAAGTCTCTTGCGCTTTGCCAAAGCCGTATATTCGTCAGTTGAGATATAGTTTCCAACCTTAGGTATAATCTATATATATATGAACAATGCTTTTCATTGAGTGCTTGCGGCGCGCGACAAATGACAGAGGAATGGGGTGAGCTTAATATAAATTGGCATTTGGAAGCATTTGGTGCATTCTATACACCGTTTCGCGGTGGGGAAATAAGACAGCAAATTGAACCACTTAGTTATAACTTTCTAACCTGAGTTTGGAATATCACAAAACTTCTTCACAGGATAGAACTTGCCATTCTTTATAATCTTGTTTCTCGATTTTGCTACATTTTGCCTGGAAAATGACGTGCCAACTTTGGGGTAGTTCCTCGGGTAGAGGAGAAGTGATCACGTGATCGGCTAGTTGTGTTGTTTGTGGCGTCAGATATAACCAAATCCCTATCTCTAAGCCTAATCCTTACCCTAACCCTCACCCTAATCCTAACCCTTACCCTAACCCTTACCCTAACCTCAAAACTAATCGCTATAACTAACTGATGACGTAGTCTGTGATGCAAATTCTTCTACCCGAGGATGTACCCCAACTTGGGTGCAAAAAAATTAAACACGAGCTAAGAACATGCTAGTAACTTTTTTGAAGAGATTTTCCCATAAGGATCTCAAAACTGTAAAAACATTGAAAATATGCCAAAGATATGGTGTTTAAAAGTCTGAAAAATCCGCCATTTTGTTACTAAAAATAGATTTTGTTCGAACTATGAATCGCCATATCTTCGCACTGCCTAGTTGTATTTTCAATGTTTTTACAGTTTTGTCATCCTTACTGCGATTTCCAGTTGAGCATGGAATCGCGAAAGTTTGTTCGTTAAGTTTGGTCGTTTGAAAACAATGTTTGTGACGTTATTCTATAATGTTGCTAGGCGAGCTGACTGTTAAAATACTGTTAAGTTCACGACTATAAATAGAAACTTATTTTGCTTTGTAATCATTGACAGTTTTTAACGGTTTTTACTTGACAATATTGTGTGCTTGCCTGGTAACATTATAGAATGATGTCACAAACTTTGTTTTCAAACGACAAAAGTTAACGAACAAACTCTATAAACAAACTTTTGCAAGGCATTTTCCCGCCAAAATGTAACAAAATCGAAAAACAAAAACTATACGATTTTTAGGAATGTTAAGTTCTATCCTTTGAGGAAGTTATAACTAAGTGGCCCAATATGCTGTCTTATTTTCCCACCGTAAAATTTTGGGCTGCCTATGGTATATTTAAATAAAAGCTACCATAACTTGTGTGTATAAGGTGTATAGAAGACTTTAGAAATGCCATTTCCAACAATCTAGAGACTCCATATTTTAAAAAAAATTTTGGCTCGGCACCAATTATGTTGGCAACTCGTGTGCCCCCGAAAGCCAAATCTCACGGATGTTTTTTCCCCAAATTTGGCAACTGTGCTAGGTAGTATGAATGTGGCTTCACTTTCTAAGAACTTTAAACGGATGATGTCCACTCCGTTCTGTTTATTGCACGGCTTCAAATATCGTTTTTATCCACATTTCGGGAGGTTTTTAATAGTTGTTTGTTGTCCGTTGTAGAGAATAACGTGTACCAATTCACATCTTTGAACAAATATGTCGAAAAAATATGTCGAAAATAACAAAGCAACAAGAATTCACAGCAAAAAGTTGAAACATTTTTTAAAAAACCGGGGGGGGGGGCTTTGGCGGGTTCATAATTGAGCCTTGTTCAGTGCAATTGCCATGAATTTAGGGACCAGTAGTCATGGAAATGGCGTCATTTTGCCTGAAAATGTTCGTTGACTGAACGACGTATAGGAGCAGGTCCTTCAGTTATTAAACAGCTCAGTGGTTTCCATCCTAGCGCTCGGAAAACGTCGGAAATCGATTCTAGAGGTCAAATTACATCCGCAGCGTGATTTTCACGTGCATTGGGCTACGGGCGCACGTGCGAGTAAAACCCGATAAAACCAGATGTTTTGAAAATTTCAAAATAAACATTTCTACTCGCCGTATTGAAGCGAAACGTTCTATATAAAAGCGCTTGAATAAAAGGAACAATTCACTCATATTAACCTGTGACGATTTCAGAAGATAGAAACTTTTCTCCATATAGAATGTTTGGCCAGCAGTGAGTAAATATATGATTGTTTCGGTTTGTGTATTTGTTTTGACGGCATTGGACACCCTGTTAAGAAGATTATTTTGTTAGGATATCAATTCTTTTTTTAAAAGGTGGTGAATACGTGCTGAAGTGTTTACGTTATAAAACAATTGAATCAAAATGCCGCTTGTCGTGAAAAATGTTGCTTAATTGTCGAGAAAGAGTTAAATAGAAAAGGAATATCTGCAAAGTTAACCGGTTTCTTGCAATCTTATGGATATAAAATGTAAGATATGTAAAATATATAGTAACGCGAATCAACGTTTCAGACCGAGAATCGTTAGTGAGCATCGTGCAATATGCGACGTATGTAATTTGACGACTGGCTGTTTTATGAACAGTGCTATTAAATCTTATACTGCGTATGAAATTTATCTTGGAAATGTCCCAAGTTCTCAAGTATTAGTTTGTAACAGGCGAAAACAATGTATATTTAATTTTCTTTCCCTGTAGTTTGATATATTGTGAGATAAGATTTAAACCTACTCGACTCACAAAACGATCATTTTTGAATAATACCGTTCCAGGTTAATTCGTCGTAATTATGGCCTTTTGCATCATTGCAAGGACAGCATGTAAATTTTTGAGTACATTTCCGCAGATTTTTTACAAGAAAGAGAGCGATGATGATAACAGACATGAATATAAATATGCTTATCGAGCATTATAGTAGCAAACGTAACTGTAATGGTATATGTAATGTTAAAAACAACCCCTCCACCCGGAATGAATGGATAGGATCTAAAACTAGCAAAAATTTGCCCACATATGCTTTGATACTGGAATATATGTTTTTGTGCGGTATAACCTAAACATAAAACGTTTAATTACCAAATTCGAAACACCATTGATCACCACCAAGACAATTTTTGCTATTGCTGTAATTTCATAATATGAAAGAAATCGCCGTCCCCTAGCCTGCGTACCAGGCGGTATTTGCAGGCACGAGAGAACAGGAAGCTAGAAATACCGCCGCTGCCCAGAATCTACACATTCTTAGTTCCGCCCACCGAGCGCATGGTTCCGCCCATCTTAATGTTATTTATTTGTCAAATTCACGTAATGCACCAGTGCAAATATACGGCTTTGACGTTTCATATCTTCGGTTCATTCAATGCTATGAAGACAAAAATACCACGTTCGATTCAGTGTAACAATATATCCTCATTTATAGCGATAGTTTTAGTTGATGTCAACAATATAGTGATTTATGAGCTTTTATTATTATTATTATAAATTTCCAAACTAGCAGTAACAACTGAATTATTTGGAATTACAGGGTATAGGAACATAGGTATTCAATCTATTCTATATTTACAGGTAAAAATAGGTAAGTTAGATAAAAATAGCGATAATAATCTAAAGTTTACTTATTATTATAAGCACGAGACGCAGCAGGAATGAAGCTGTTCGAAAAACGTTCAGTTCTACACCTAGGTACTAATAAGTTGGGATAAGACCTCAGATTATAAGTTTGAAGACTTTTAGGCGGTACTAAGGCATTCAGTTTATGAGTGGGTTCCAATATCTTCGAAAAAAGTCGCTTCCAAAGAACAGTTCTACGTTCGTAAAGAGTCATCAAGTTAGCTTTAAGCAAACATTCAGCATAGATAGTTCCAGGGAAAATAATTTTTAATGTCCTTTTTTGTATTTTTTCAACTTGATCACTCAGGTAATGAGGAAAGCCATAATGCCACACCTGACAAGCATATTTAACAATTGGTCGAATATGTGTACAATAGGTTGAGATCAGAATATGAAAAGGTAAAGCATTTCTTTTAAGAAGGCGCAGACCGTACAAGCGCTTCGCGGCTTTCTTGCAAATGTAGTCAATATGGCAGTTCCATTTGAGGTCGTCCGAAAGGACAACGCCCAATAGTTTGGCCTCGGAAACGACGTCGACCTCTTGACCGCGAATGGTAATAGGGGCAAACGATGGAGTAAGCTTAGAAAAGGAGACACGCAATTATTTGGTCTTTGATACGTTGAACTTTATATTATTGTCTGATGACCATTTAGAGCAGCTGATGATGTTAGCGGGTAACTGGGAACGGGAATTGTTTGATATTATTTCCCAAAGGCTAGTATCATCGACAAATTTAACAGTTTCATTCGCTACAGCCAAGTCATTTATCATGATCAAAAATAATAGCGGGCCAAGCTTCGTTCCTTGTGGGACGCCGGCGTTTAAAAACTACCACTCAGAAAAGAACTGACCAACACGGGTTCTTTGTTGTCTGCCTGTTAGGAAGTTTGCGATCCAGTTGAGAAACACCGGATGAATTTCCATGTCTTTCAATTTTTCCAACAGAATGTTATGATCTAATCTATCAAACGCCTTGGAAAAATCAAGTAAACAAATCCGTATAGTGTTACCTTGTTTGTCAGCTGCTTCAAACCATTTGTGTAGCATGTAGATTAATGCCATACTGGTGCTTGAACCCTTCAGCGAACCAAATTGCAAGGAATCAATTTTTTTTGAGACGGAGTCAAGTAGCCATTTGTAGGGAGAGGATTCAAGAATCTTGCTGATAATTGGTGTGAGGGAAATTGGGCTGAAGTCAGAATCAACATCTTTAGGAGGCGAAGATTTTTGAACTGGTGTAATATTTGCTGCCTTCCATATTGAGGGAACAAATCCTACAATAGAACAAAAATAGAACACAAAGGTCGACACAACACTGAAGCGTTTTCCCGGAGAAGCCAAGAAGGAATTTCATCGGGACCAGCAGACGAATGAAGTTTAGATGATAATAGGGCGTTTTCAGTCTCCTCGACAGCGATGCAGAAATCATCTGGAATGTCATTTGTGGGAAGGGGGGGGGGGCAGTTTAGATTGGATAAGGAGGACCCTACAGCAACGAACTTGTCGTTGAGCAAATTTGCTAAATCGGCATCAGAGTAGGATTTACCTTGGAACATCATTGTAGATACATTCTTAGAAGACTGAAGACCGGCAATATTCTTCACCGCGGACCACCATTTACGAGAATCGGACTGTTGAACGCCCGCGATACTTTTATTGTAGTAATTTAGTCGTACCTTCTTGCAAAGTGCATTGACTTTGTTTCGATAGAATCTGAACATCAGGTTATTGCCAGCCGCCCATGCTGTCTGCCGCTTGGAAATGAGAGATTTTATTTCGGAAGTAATCCAGGGCTTGTCACTAGAATCAATTTTGATTTGTTTCCAAGGCAAATGTTCGTTTATGATATTATCAACGATGGTGGAAAAATACTGGAACTGCTCGTCTCAAGATTCCATATGGTGCAAAGGTAACCAATTAACTTTCGACAGATGATCGCTAACAATTCGACGATTGGTTGGGCGAGAGTCTCGTACTAAACGTGTAGACCTTGTGCCACCATAAGAGTTAGCTGGAAGAGGTTT